>JAKLNL010000135.1:0-17527 GCA_022814505.1 Talaromyces liani
AGATAACCGGCCAGCAATGTCCACTGAGAGACGGCCGCCATACATGTGTGACTGAATGGTATTCCTCGATCGTATTCAAGGAGCATGATCATGTATCGAGTTCGTATGGTGATATCGGTTGCTGCTCGTTGAGATGGATCGATGCGCCGAATCGGCGCTTCTACACGGGAAGTCGTCATTTTCTTTGAGAGTTCAGACTATGTCTCAGTTCAACTTTGTTTCACGGATAAGAAGCTCATTTATGTGCTGCCCAGTTCACATATTGTCTACTTCCGGATTCTCCCGTCAGAGACTGATTCGAGGTACCACGCGCCGGATCGGTGATACGATTTGGTACATAAGCCACAACCACGATCATATCGAATTGATGAAACCTCTTTGTACATGTAAACGTCAGAACTGCTAATCTACTGTGACAATTGGTAGGATTCTATGACTATACTTTCTTGTCCGACCAAGAATGAGGTGACTTGCTGGTGCCAATTATGAGGCTCTTTTAATCGGTCCCTCTCTGGATCATGGCATGTTTGACTTTTAGGCATATTCGCTTCCCACAACTGATTCGAGCCAAATCTGAGCTTTGAAGTCATGCAGTTCGCTTTGGGCCATTTGTCATTGAATGCAACTGGTTAATCGTATCGCAACCCAAGTGGTTCCCACTATGAGACACCGCACATAGTCTATATTACTACAAAATCCATCGGCTACATTTAGACGTCACCGTTGTAGACTACCTCTAGCTTACTGATGGTCGGACCTGCCAGTCCCATGTCACTCTCATTGCCCCGACATCGATCACCGAACGTGAGCGAATAAGAGCTCTATTTTCTTACCTTTTCTATTTCGTGATACACGCTAAAACCCATTTACTTTTAATATCAACATCACTCGAAAACCAGTGATACATGGCGCTGATAACTCATTCCTTATTCGTAGGGTATACGAGTTCACATTGCCATGTCATATTACAGTATCTCTAAGTTTTGCTTGACCAATACTAGATAATAGGCTTAAACCGAACTATTATAGTGTTCAAGATTGAGTCAGCTGCATTCTCAAGAATCAACTTCAAAGAATGACAATAACTATGTATAATCCACCGCACTGTTTAATACCCATCTCAATATTGCAAGGTATATGCTTCAAAATATCAAAGCGATATGACAAACATATGACTTGCAAAGATGAGCCTGCAGACCAGAAAATCGACAGGATGAAGGAGGTTTACTCTGACTGATCGAGGACTCGCCTGAATTCTGTGAAAGGCTACCGTCTTCCCGTGTTGACGAAGGAACCGAGCATCATAAAAAAGTCCACCAAAGAAGGATTTAATCAAAATCGGATCCAGACGTGTCGATTTAAATAACAGAAGATGATATCACAGATTCGGAATGTAAGGAGGAAGACTGTTGCACCGCCGAGGAATTGAGGATATATCTGCGCAAAAATCACCGCAAGCAGGGCCAACATTTTCTGGGTTTGTGACATGACAAATGTGTGAATTGGAACAGGACTGAAGAGAACAGGATGTGCAAATACTAAATAAATATAATAGTCCGCCGCCAATAAATCACCGAGCTCAGATTCACCGCGTCAACCGTATCAGAAACATCACCACAATCTCCGGAGTCGAGGTGGTTCAGGAAGTTGAATCTCGTCCTGCTCAATGGAAAAGGCCTCGGCCTCCTTGTCGTGTAGGTACTGTCCAAGTGATTCTAGGTCGTAGCAATTGATGGGGCGATCTTCCGTTTTCTGAGATTGTGTTAACTGAAGTCTACGATCTGGATGGAAGCGAACTTACATCAATTTCGTCTTCAGACGGCCAGTGGACGTCATCGGTAGAATCTATGATGATAGTCTCCGATGCATGGACGAATTTGACGTGCACTTCCACATCGCAGAAAGTGGACAGCTCCCATATTTTCTTCAGTATTGTTTGTTTTCTTTTCAGATACTTTGTCCTTTCGCGGGAGGGTTCGGTGCCAGCCATGGTGTACAAGTGTATATCAGTGTGTAATTCAAAATTCAAGTAGATTATGTTCTAGCAAGGTAGCTCTGTTGGTCTTTTAAGAGCAGGATGGCGGTCTAGAAGGGCAGAGGAAGTAATGATGTATTCAAATAACGTAAAACACGAGCGTTTGAAGTAGGTCCAATATTTTGCGTACTCTTTACGGACTTAGCACACACTTTGAGGTCACTGCACGCGAACCCTCTTCTTTCTCCACTCCGGTCCCGCAGAGTCGAGATTATGTCTTTTTCGTCGACCTCGGAAAGGGGGACGGCTACATTCACATACAGCGCATGGCTGTCTACTAGGCTGCCCATGAGCGATTCTCCCAAAGGGGACATCCAGCTGTTGCCGACACAATAGCTTGGCCGCAGTGGTAGGGAATGAATTGAGGTTCCATCTTTTCTCCCGGCCGCATTTGATGTAGATGTGGAGCAACTGGTCGCTGTTGCGGCAAAGTAAAGACACTGGCCAGCAGAAGCGGTTACAGGAAGGGCATATATCCCGAGCAGGTACCAACCAACCGAGACGGTGCTGATCAGTGACAAACTCCAATGGGTGTGGAGCCAACCGCTCCATTGCCGCCACCAGAAGGCGAGCAGAGCCTTTACAACGAATGGTACCGTAGATCCTAAAAGATGATTGATCAACGGAAGGGCAAGCATCAAGCTCGAAAAAGAACCGAGCAGTCAGTAGGTCCAGGGCGGCGTCTTTGGCCATAGTGGCACTTCCGGGATATCGCAAGACAAGGTCTCGGTAGCGATCAATCATTTCGACATTATCCAAGGCGGACGAGGTCTCCTCCAAGGGAACATTCATTCGGCGGAAATTCTGGGAAATGGACTCATCCAGTTGGCTCTTCATTTCGTTCCACTTACCTTCCGGTTCCAGACTTTTCATCCAGGCACTGAAGGCGCGTCGGGGGAATCCGTCCAAGAATGAATTTCGAAAACGGGGAAAACTACCACTGGATGGTGCCGGCGTACTACCCGTACCAAGTGATAGCAATCGAGCTGGTTCACGACAGGAGGGCCAGATCAATCGAACTGTCCGGCGAGCAATCCCTCCAGCGAAATTATCCGTCAGACCTCCATCCTGGAACGTCCCCACAGACAGATCGATTGGGGGGAAAATACTGTAAGTATCAGCAGCGTCCACAAGTCTCCCTACATTGACTTACAATGGCGCCGCGGCGGTTGCATAAGCTCTATGCTAGATTCAGTATAATTTTATAAACGCGAAGGAGCTCACGTACGCTTCGCACACCTTAGGTTCATGCTTAATGTTGGTAGGCCGAATGAGTCGGTAGCCTCGAGTAGCATTAGCGCTGTATACAGTGAACAGAGCGCATGTGGCTTACCGCTGTCATTTGCCGTGCTGTCAGCCGCGTTAAAATTACCAATCATGACAGCCTCGGTCTTCGTGCCAATACTGGTTGCTACTACTCCGAACTTTGTACTAGAGCGGATAGCACCAGATGAGCCAGCACTGATACTTCGAAAGACAGGCTGTTCTCCGTAAAGGTGTTGAAGCACCTCACCAAAAATCGAGCCATCATAACAACTGTCATGTCTCCACCATGAGTACCACTGGCGCAAGCGCAACATGATTGTGCGGGGCAACCAAGGGAAAGCGGGTGGACGCCGTTTTTGGAATATACATCGAGCTAGTTGGCTGAAGATCTCTGCGCATACCGAGACGGGCAAACCCAATGCGTGCAAACCGAGGTTAATGAGCCCGCCTGAGCTCGTTCCGACGTCTAGATCAATCAGATCTTGTAATCGACATGGGCCGAGATACTCCTGAATCAAAATGAGGAATTCAAGAGGTATTGTTCCGCGGGTCCCGCCGCCGTCAATCGCAAGCACGGTGGGATCCATGGTGGGAGGCAATGTTTCGATGGCCATTGAAATTGTGGCACAGCACAGCAAACACCGATCGACATCGAAGTGGTAATCCATATCTGCGGCAGGATGTCCAAATATTTGCGCGCAGAGATCACACAGTGGATGGTCGCAGGGTGGGAAATGCTGCGCCGCCCGAACCACACAGTACAGACATGCGCGATTTGATGTCACCGCAGAGTAGTGGCCCTTGTGGGAAATCAAAAAATTTTTTCGCAGTTCTAGAGCTGTTATGGCGTCGCTGCGAAGCGGAGCAAATTCAATTACCATTGCGTCTTCCACTAAGTCCGCCCATTTCACTGGAGGAGATAGATTAGTGGAGAATGAATGAGAAATCTCTCCGCGATAGAATGTTCGGTACACTAGCCGGGGATCCATCACTAGACCACTTATGTCAGTCATTTGGCACTCACATCGACGATGGGAGCTTACGGGGCATTTCAGGACGATAATGGTCCATAATTAGCGCGGACGCAATAAATCGTGCACTATCAAAGTCGGGTAGTCCGGAAGCAACACAAAGTTCGTAGACACGGTTCACTTTATCTCCCACGTCTTGCGGTACCTCCTTAGGTGCGCGGCACGAACGCACGAAGTCGAACGAATGTACATTCGACTTAGCGAGGTGTTTTATCGCAAGATGCGAATATCTTTCCAATTGCGTAGTAGATAAACGCCCAATGTAGTCCCTACGGAGAGTTTGAATTTCGTGTGAGTGCATCAGCAACAACGCCTTGAGTCGGTCATAATCCGAGTCTGGAGCGCGTCCCTGACCGGTCATGGGAAATATGCTAATGTCCGAGAATATACCAGAATACTGATCCAAGTCAACGGCGCTGGACAAGGTAGTCTCTTCGGGATCTCTGACAATGATGATCAGGCGCGGACGAGTCTTGGCTGGGAGGCCATTAACAGACTCATGGGTTTCGATGATTTTCGCTAAGTCGTATCCGGGCTGACAGTCCTCTATGAAGAGACACACAACATCGGCAAAGAGAAAGAGGAATTGAAAGTACAGGCTGCGATGAACCTCGGTAGCAGTGATTGTCCCGCTCCACTCAATCGGAAAGACGCTTCCTCGCCTGGCCACTTTCGAGGAACTGACCGAAGAATCATCCCATGGATCCCCGTCGGCAAAGAAAATGGGCGATGTGGAGTGCAAGCTCGCTGCATCTCCCCTAAGTCGTAGTGTCGTGCAGGTATCCGCCCTAACGAAAGTGTTCTGCGCAAAGATCGCTTGCAAGCATTCATTTTTCCGAGTGGAGCCAAGAAAGGCCCACATTCGAGGGTACTGCGTAGCCGGATTAGGCATGTTCTCCATCAAGCGGCATAGCGCTGCGTGTTCCTGAATGGAAAAGGAAGTGCCACTTGCGGCTACATCCAGCCAACGTCCGCCATATATCCGCGCCATGTCATCCACGACGATTGCTGTACCTTCGAGTGTTGGCTGGAAACACGGGTCGCTTATAAACAAATAAGAAATTGAATGTACTGATTGTTTCGTTGTTTCATACACCTATACAATGGTGAAAATATATGTTTGCCAGTTCGTTTGATGTTGCCTGGCTCATTCTGCGTTTAATGGACACAGCAACCGACGGAGGAATCTACTGCAAACACTTGAATCGATCGAACGGTATCGTTTCATACCCGCTGCTTGGGGGACATGGCACTGGAGGGGTTTGTCTCGATACAGATGGTGAACAGACCCGCTAAAACCAAAGGCACGATTCAAATGTGTCGTTTAGGCCTATGGAAATCAACAGTACTACAATGCGATAGGTCGTCTTTTAAAAGACATTATGAAACAGTCTCTATTCGGACAAAATAAATTGGTATCAGATCCCGGCACCGTTCCGCTTTCCAACATTCAGACTTTCACATGTCGGTCAGCGTTTATGCGACAATCGTGTCTGTCGACGCGTTCGAGGCCCATGTCTTCGGCGAGGCTCCGTATCCGGTGGTTGTTCTTTCCGCTGCGATAATACTTTGATTGATTCGAGGATTTTTCTGCACCAGGCATCCGTCTCTTCCGTGTTCTCGTGTAGCATTGCCATTATCATACCAAGGTGCGTCCTAAATCATTTGAGACCGGGGTAATGACAGAAGTATGAAGAGGTTTTTACCTGACTTGAGACTCTTGAGACTCCAAGAATGTTATCCGCTCCGTTAGGGCTTGGATTACTAGGGACTGGTCCACCACTTCGTCGTGCTCTGTAATGGTCGCATCGTCTCGTGGCCCAGAAACCCCCTCCCTGATTTCTCCAGTGTCCCAGCCACTGCCTGCGCACTGGGCAAGTGGTTGCTGAAAGACCTCGTGAATTTCATTAAAATATTGCGCGTCCGCTTGACTCTCAAACAACTTCTGCATCCACTCCGGATCCGACTCAGCAAACATGTCCGAAGGGGACTGATTATGAGAAGTCATAGCCAGGTATCATATAAAGGGCATGAGGAAGCAAAGAATAGAATAACTCGCTCAAAAAATTCGATGGAGGTAGGATCCGGATGCCTTTAAATCAGTATAGGGCATCTCGCAATGCGGTCAGCTTGGGCTCTCAAACTTCAGAGCGGGACCCTGTTCATGATTGGCAGGGTGATTGCGGGCTCAGGAACCGCTAACGTCTAATTGGATCATCTAAACGACGGCTCGGCCCGGTACCGTGGTTAACCCCTGTCAACAGGTCATGTGATGTGACATCGCTCATCTCGTTGGCTTTTTGACAAAGCTTGATTGGCCACTAGTACTTCACATTCTGGAGCACTGATCCTTAGTGGGTTTCTCTGCTTGCTATACCATTTCTGGCAAGCACTCAAATCCTCATAAATTTTAAACGGCAGTAATGATGAACAACGAGGTCACGTAAATGCATCAAGGGAAGTACTCCGAGTTGAAGCGATATCCAACTGGTTGAAATCCATCTGACGCAGCTCCGCCCCAATACACCCTGAACCGAGTGGTGTATTTCGAAAATCAGGTGGCTATATAATGGCAGAAGTTGTTAAATCTTCATGGCTAGAGTAAACTGGCAATCAGGTCAAGAATATTCGCTGCTGCAACGGACCAGGTTGATCAAAATGCCGGTAAGTCTGCCATTGACCGTCAAGTCTAGAGCTCTGTAGCTTATCTTCGCCACTCCCAGGGGTCTAGTGAACATCAACACGATACACAACCTGGAGTGACCCGGGACACGATGGAATATAGCCCAGCGTACATTACTCGTCTGGAGCTGCGCTTAGACAAAGTTCGGGCAAACCTTCAGCGATGTCGTGGTCGCTGCGCCGAGCACCAATCTCAGCTGGTGCAGATCCGACACGAGCGCCAGGACCTCGAAATGCACGTAATCCAGTTGGAAGACCAGCACAACAATCTCTTGGCACTCTGGCAGCAGCTGAATCAGGAGAAAACAGAGCTGGAGTCCCGATATATCCACATCTGTTTCATGAACAGGTCTTTGCTGCAGATACTGTCAAAGGGGAGTGACGTGGATATATCTGGATTGGAACAACTGCTGGTGGAGCATGGGAAACAACAGTATACGATAGACGGGCTTCGAGAGCAACTACGATATCAGGAAGCTCAGGTCCGGGCCGCCTTGTGTTTTCTGCAGAATGTACAGAGCCCTTACTCTCTGGATGATGACACCGACTCGGAAGCCACTACCACTCTCGATCCAAATCGCACGGGCTAGGTGTCATCGGTAAGGGAACACTCATCATCATAATTAAATAGAGAGCATTTTTTATCAATTGCCAGCACACTCTACCACAGTTCATTCGCGGTTCTGCGCTTCCTGATCAATTTCTTTCGTATAATCTTCATTATATCTATAATTCTACTACCATAGTTCAGTGGTCTTGCTGAATTAGCGTGGAAATATGAACAATCTCAACCCGCATCGTCTATATCCAATAGAGGAGGTAACGCCTGTTGATCACCATATTCTCCATGCAGGTGGCTCAACGTCCACTCTTGAACGGCTTCCCTCGAGACTTCAACAGTCAAAAAATCACAAGCCCATGAGTGTTAGAGATGAACTAGAGGAGCTAGCTTACGAAAATAGCTACCTCAAGGCTGAACTCGCCTGGCACCAAGAAACACGCCAGGTACTGCTACAGCTTCAAGAAAAGACCTTCGAAGCCATGTCAGTCCTTCGCGGCGCACTGATCGAAACGAATTCACGACTGCGTCAATGCGAGGAACGATATTTGGAGCTATGGGGAATTGCGCCGGGCAGCAGGATCCACGAAACAGCAATCTAGCTTAGTGGCGAGCCCATCAATCGCCCTTAGTTTTCCGATTTTGATGGTTCGGCTTTTAACCTAGAGCCTACTTATCATGGCTCCATCCCCAAATATACTTTGATTGATTGCCAACTCCATTTGGAACGTCTTTTTTGTGTATTCTCGAATCAATAGTATTAACATTGGGCAATGAGAATCGGCGTTGGAGCTCAATTTCAGATTAGTCGCCCAACGTATTAAGTAAATATATAAACATCTGCCCACCCCTGGATATAATATAATCGATCCACCAAGATGCAGCTCAATGATACTAGAGTGGCAATGATGAAAGTATTTCTAGTGCTGTTTTTTGTAGGGCACCCATTGGCATTTAACTTTGGACCCTGTCCCATTCTGGGCCTTAGTGCTTGTGGACATCTGGAACATTCTTCGATTACACTAAGCACGTCTACATCTTTGTCTACAAGTCGTTCATCTACATCCATCTCGTCTACGTCCATCTCGTCTACATCCATCTCGTCTACATCCATCTCGTCTACATCCACTTCGTCCACATCCATTTCATCTGTATCCACATCGTATACAACGTCGCCCCTTTCAATATTATGGATTACGACGCCTACCGCCATGGCTCCGACGACCTTAATCACGACAACAGTGCCCGTTGTATCCACTTCAAGTAATTCAGCCAAAATGGTGGATTATTCCATGTCTTCTGCTACGATATCTGACTGGATAATTACCGCGGCCCCCACCTCACTTTGGACTAGCACTGTGGTTATCACGAAAACGACGGTTGTGTGGATGACACGCTGATCCCATACATCTCAATAAAGTGATCATTTCGCCAGTCTAATTGATCGATCTGGTGGCACCAGTCACAGATTAACTTGGCAAAAACGTAATTATTTCTATTTTATAGCTTTCGCAAAAGTACCAATCAGCATGGTGCAAAGTTAGTATGCTCCGATTTATGTGTTTCGAAGCTGCTCTGTCTTTCGAAGCTGCTCTGTCTTTCAGTTGTGTCGATAGTAAATGCTTAATGCCCCAAATATTTAAACGTAACATTTGACCCAGCTGAAATAACTTTCTCGAGTAATAAGACAACATGGCACCTTTTTCCATCTCATCACCTGCCCATCGGTGGCTGATCAGGGGTTTATGGACAACTTTTGCCTTGGGTGGAATGGTGTCTCTTGCTATGGCTCTCTCGATCCTCCTAGACTCGAGACTTGCAGAGACCGGCCTCTCTTTCCTCAAAGTGGGTTTAAAGGCGCCTGTAGATATCATTACTGATCTGGCTTAGTTCAACTTTTCACCCCCCCTGCCCACGCAATACTTTTACGACCGAGGTCAAAATCTAGTCGATATCCCGAGCGTTACGTTCACTGATATTCAACCCATTCGATCAAGCTTGATGTCTGTTGTTGGAAGTGCAGCTTCAGAAGTCGTGGCAGTGCAGAGTACTGTAAGCTCGGAGTTGTGGACCATCGCAACTGACGCCGCCGCCGCCATTCAATCAGATGTCGCCGCAACGGTACCCAAAAACATGTCACTGGGCCTGGAGAAACTCTGTCTCGGGTGGGAAAACGAAACTATAAACTGCTACCTTCTTCCATTGAATTTATCGACAATGATTCCTGGTGCCCTTGACGATATCCTCGGGGACCCAGTTCAGCAACTTCAAGAGATCGAGGATTCTCTGGTAACGAATATCTTAAAAACTGTGCGCCGGTCACTTATGGCTGGAATTGTGCTTCTCCTAGCATTTTCACTAATCTTACTCTTTTGGGAATTTCCAAATGAGCTGTGGCGCAGAGCTATCATGGCCCCGCTGGGAATAACATGCTTGATGGTGCCATTCTTGATTTCGACTGTTGTTCTGTTTGTGGTGCAGACAGGAATCAAAAATAAGCTTGCGAATAACTCTTGCATATCAGCCGAGAATGGTGATGCTAGCACGCTGGGCTTGATCGGGTTAATATTCTCCGCTGTGACATTTGCTGCAGCAGTAGGAATAATGATGCTCTAGAATTCATGTAGTCACGCATACGCAACAGCCATCAAGGGTATGGGAAGTCAAGTCATATGGAAGGGGTTCTTAGGTTATTTTTTTATTCTTTTTCTTCCTTGATTTTACGGCGATTATTTTTATTAGTGATATTAAGTTGAGTAGCTTATGTTCTATGTTAAACTTTGTCTAATATTTTTATGAGTAAAAGTAGGAAGTACTGTAATTGTTTTTTACTAGTTGCTGTATAAATGTTATTACGTTACTGAAAATCTTTGATACTCTAAAATCCTCGCTGCTATGACCTCGATCGATCCAAGGAGATATCTCTAATTATCCGCAATCTCTAAGGCTCTCCATCGAGGACATACAAAATATCATCATTCACCCAACTTGTCCATTCAATAGCGTCAAACATTTCCAAATCGTATCTACCTGGATATGTTGGTAGCAACGTATCGCCCTCCAATTCCGCGGGAGTGTAGGGAAGCTCTTCGGTCGTATCCGAATCATATCCTTTGTCCATTGACTTTGGGACGCCGTCAGAGCCATCAGTTAATCCTATCCTAGAATTAGCTGCGCTCAAAAGGTGAATGGGTTTTCACAGACCATGTACTAGATTTTGCAGAGACATCCGGTTGTCAACCGGAGTTATCTCCTCGATTTTTATTTGTATACTCTGGTCCGTTTTGTGGGCTCGAATGTCGAATGGCAAGATTTGTTGCATGTGAGCAATCGTCTTTTGGAGCTCTGCCGCATCCAACAGCATCAGGCTCTTTAGATGCTCAGCCAAGTGGACCGCAAGCTGGGGGTAAAAAATTAGTATGGTAAGAAGTGCGTATAGGACTCAGCACGGTCTCACCTGGCCAGGCTCCACCGAGTTCTGAGTTGTATTGAGATCCATTTGAAATGGTCCAGTTAGGTATTCACACGGACAGTCACCGACGATATTGCTTGAGATTTTAGATACCGCGATCAAGTAGCTAGGAAGGTTATAGATACAATGGGCTTCGCATCAAATCTTTATATATCGAGGATCCGATTGATCAGTCCCTAATTATGAAGGATACCGGATGTCAATCAATGACACTATACAGATCAGGCCGATTTCCAGTTGAATCGGCAGCATTCGGACTGTTGCCAGTTGGATCGGTACGAGTTGGATCGGTATCAGATGGGTCGATGTGGGACGTAATGAACCGCTTCCCACCGAATGGTGCTCGCTGTAGCCCATCGGCGTATATATTGAGAATATATTCGGTCGTAGACGGATCACGGATCACTATCATTGAATTTATTGATTTCGATAGCATCCTTTGAATTTCACACCGAGTTGATTCCATTTAAGTCCGACACTGGTTCTCTGATCACAGACACTGCAATAACGGCATCAAGATGAATAGCAGCATCACAATGCGAGCAATTTACCACATGGCACTGGCCGGCGGCGGATTACTTGTATCAGTCGTGACATGGATATGTTGGATCATCTACAGTACGTCTGGATTACTACGGTCTCTTGAAATCAAACTAATGTGAATAAACAGACCAGTGGTGGCAGCCTACCACAGCGAATCATTGTTCGCTAGCCACGGTGATAGGATGTGCTCTGAGGCACGATCGGACGAATTTGAACGCATGCATTATCTTTATCACGGCGGGCGTTCTTACAGGGGTTTGGAGAACCCGGACGCTTCGGTCATAGCTCGGATCAGCTGCATGGCGGCTAGCTTACCTTCACACATGCTTTACTGCTGTACTATGTATAATGGAAATTTCATACCCACATTATGGATATAGGCCGTCAAATTGAATACCTGACCCACAACGTCTAAAAATTTGCCATTTTTCTTACGCTGTCTTTCCGCGCTGGTAGTTGCTTGGTAAACCCACCCTCAGTGGGCCTACGCTAAAATCTGCGTGTAATCTAATCTAATAAGCGGACATTGCCGTAAAGGGAAACCCCATTGCTTGAAAGAGCTAAGCACATCTCGAACCAGGACCCTGATGATCCTCCGCATAGCCGACAGGACCAAGGTTTACACTAATCCAGTGCCTAGACCCTTCTGCTCCACCTCTTGATGCCTACGAATCGCCTGTGGCAGCTGAGAAAGTGGACAAAGAGTATGTGCAATGATGACCTTCTACTTTCTGCTTAGCGGTGCTAAATTGCATAGAGATTACTAATTATTGTATACGAATCAATGGAGTCACAACGCAAGTAATTAGGTTCGATTAGAATGGATACAGAAAGTTCAAGAATGTGTTCATGGCGGATTCTATTGCTTACGGATCCGATCGACGCGTGGCCGGACAGACAGAAAATCAAGAAGATGTCAGGCAGTGGGCATTTGAGACCTCGTCACAGTAAAGAGAATCAAAGTTCAGCAAGAATCATGAATACACATCGCCGCACTCGGATTTCAACTGACGTGATCGATGTACATGTGAATAGTTACACTCGGAGGCAAAACTGGTGTCGGGATTTTACTCTCTTCGATTGTTTCTCAATCCCTGTGCCAAGCGTGGCTAAACTACATTTAGGGAAACGGGTAGACGGGTACAATTCATCGTACTATGTATGGTATTGTATCAAACATACATAAACCCTGGTCAAGTCTATACAAGACCTGTCTCTTGGCATACAAATAATAGATAATTACAGTTAGGCATACGTATGGTCTTCGAAATGGATACTTGAAAACAAGAAAATACAAAATCATCTAATCTTTCGGTTTCGTTCAGACGTCAACCGCCCTGGGCGTTTATAGTCCATAAGTACTACCGATACATCGGTTTATACGGCATCATTGGCTTGCTACCTCCTTGATATCCAATTTCTCCGCCTCCCAAGCAATCAAGGTTGCAGACGATGACACAGTATCAATATGTTTAACACCTAGAACCATTGACCGTAGCTGTACACATTCCTGCAATAGTTCAAGGGCTTCCACGCCGCGGCCCTGCTCTTTCCAAGTGACGGCCAGGATGTTCATGCTGGTCAGCGTGTCAGGATGCTCCACACCTAGGAGTCTCCTTCTTGCCTCCATCACTGACACTTCTAGCTCTTCCGCCTCTTTCCATCGTCCTTGATTCCTGTATGTCGACGCTAGGTTCGCCATGCTAGCCAACGTGTCAGGATGCTCCACACCCAGCACCGTCTTACTCATCTCCATCACCTGCACTTCCAGCTCTTCCGCCTCTTTCCATCGCCCTTGATTCAAGTACGTCGACGCTAGGTTCGCCATGCTAGTTAGCGTGTTAGGATGCTCCACACCTAGCACCGTCTTACTCATCTCCATCACCTGCACTTCCAGCTCTTCCGCCTCTTTCCATCGCCCTTGATTCCAGTACGTCGACGCTAGGTTCGCCATGCTAGCCAACGTGTCAGGATGCTCCACACCTAGGAGTCTCCTTCTTGCCTCCATCACCGACACTTCTAGCTCTTCCGCCTCTTTCCATCGTCCTTGACCGCTGTATGTCAACGCCAGGTTGGCCATGCTGGTCAGCGTGTCAGGATGCTCCACGCCTAGGAGTCTCTTTCTTGCCTCCATCACCTGCATATTCATTTCTTCTGCTTCTTTCCATCGTCCTTGATCCCTATATATCGACGCTAGGTTGTTCATGCTGGTCAGCGTGTCAGGATGCTCTGCGCCTAGCACCCTCTTCCTCGCCTCTATCACCTGCATAAACAGCTCTTCCGCCTCTTTCCATCGTCCTTGATTCCTGTATGTCGACGCTAGGTTCGCCATGCTAGCCAGCATGTTAGGATGCTCCACACCTAGGTGTCTTTTTCTTGCCTCCATCGCGGACACTTCTAGCTCTTCCGCCTCTTTCCATCGTCCTTGACCGCTGTATGTCAACGCCAGGTTGGCCATGCTGGTCAGCGTGTCAGGATGCTCCGCACCCAGCACCCTCTTTCTCATCTCCATCACCTGCATATTCATTTCTTCTGCTTCTTTCCATCGTCCTTGATTTGAGTACGTTGATGCTAGGTTGTTCATGTTGGTCAGCGTGTTAGGATGCTCCACACCCAGCACCCTCTTACTCATCTCCATCACCTGCACAAGCAGCTCTTCCGCTTCTTTCCATCGTCCTTGATTTGAGTATATTGATGCTAGGTTGTTCATGCTGGTCAGCGTGTCAGGATTCTCCATACCCCGCGCCCTCTTAATCGTCTCCATCACCTGCACAAACAGCTCTTCCGCCTCGTTCCACTGTCCTTGATTGCTGTATATCAACGCTAGATTGTTCATGTTGGTCAGCATGTTAGGATGCTCTGCACCCAGCACCCTCTTACTCATCTCCATCACCTGCACAAACAGCTCTTCCGCTTCTTTCCATCGTCCTTGATTTGAGTATGTCAACGCTAGGTTGCTCATGCCGGTCAGCGTGTCAGGATGCTCTGCACCTAGCACCCTCTTCCTAATCTCCATCACCTGCACCTCCAGCTCTTCCGCCTCATTCCACTGTCCTTGATTGCTGTATGTCAACGCTAGGTTGCCCATACTGATCAACGTGTCAGGATGCTCTACACCTAGCACCATCTTCCTCATCTCCATCACCTGCACATTCAGCTCTTCTGCTTCTTTCCACCGTCCTTGATTGCTGTATGTCAACGCCAGGTTGCCCATGCTGGTCAGCGTGTCAAGATGCTCTGCACCCAGCACCCTCTTTCTCGCCTCTATCACCTGCATATTCATTTCTTCTGCTTCTTTCCATCGTCCTTGATCCCTATATATCGACGCTAGGTTGTTCATGCTGGTCAGCGTGTCAGGATGCTCTGCGCCTAGCACCCTCTTTCTCATCTCCATCACCTGCGTATTCATTTCTTCTGCTTCTTTCCATCGTCCTTGATCCCTATATATCGACGCTAGGTTGTTCATGTTAGTCAGCGTCTCAGGATGCTCTGCACCTAGCACCGTCTTGCTCGTCTCTATCACCTGCATAAACAGCTCTTCCGCCTCTTCCCATCGACCTTGATTCCTGTATATCAACGCTAGGTTGTTCATGTTGATCAGGGTGTCAGGATGCTCTGCACCTAGCACTCTCTTCCTCACCTCCATCACCTGCACAAACAGCTCTTCAGCCTCATTCCATCGACCCTCAAGCAAGTATATTGACCCCACCATTTGCATACTAGCCAGCGTTTCTTTATGTTCTGGACCTAGGAGTTTCTTCAGAGCATTCATTGACTTAACCGACAGCTGCTCACCCTCAGCCCCATTGCCTTTTCGCCAGTTATACCATGCGGCATTGTACAACACGGTAGCCCACTCTAGTAATGAGTCTCGTTCCCGTGGCCGCTGGAGGGCCGCTGACTTTGCATGCGGGAAAAGTACTTGACACTGTGCCCAATTCTCATACTCTCCTGTGGGAAATTGCGCATTAAGATTCTGAATATACTGCCGCTTCCATTTCTCCAGCTCGCCATTCACTTCTAGCCATCTCCGTGTTGCTAGCTGCACCAGGCTGTGCATGTTGAAGGTTGTTCGGTCCACATTGATTGAGATCAAGGAGTATCTTCGCAGTACGAGGATATCATCTTGGAACTCGTCTATTATGCTGGATTCGGATTGACTATCGTGTACATCATCGCTCTCATTTAGCTCTGTATGCCCCTGTCTACCATGATCTCGAAGAAGGATCTCGGGAATCCCTTGACGGTCGAAGAAACTCATGAGCGATAGTAAGTCAGCTGCTGATCGTCGGTTTTTGCGTATGCTGTCAAATGAGATCTGCCATGTCGTGAGGACCGAATTCTTGGCCTCCCAGTCTCGACGAAACTGGCCCTCTTCGTGGTCCAATAAACGGAACTTCTTGCGATCGCCTTTGTAAAATTCGTTGAGATACTGCCGTACCGAGCAACCGCGATCCGGGTCAGAAATATATGCTGCAGCTTGGACCATAGCAAGCGGGATAAACTCCAACATTGCTGCAAGTTCAGAAATATCTTGTCTCTCATCCAGCCTTCCCAACTTCTTCTCCAGTAATGCACGTGCGTGCGCCTCGTCCATCGGCTCGACTACAATGATATCGCGCTGGTCCACCAGCTTTAATGCTGCTTCCCTGCTTCGTGATGTTATCAGAATAGACCCATTTGGGCTTTGTGGAAGATATTCTCGCAGCGGGCGATCCGCTCTGCCGTTTTCATGACCGGCCTGAGCTTGAGTACCATCAAGGCGGTTGATGAGGAAATAAGCATCATCAACGTTGTCCAGTACGAGAATCCATTTATCATTCTTGCTATCTCGCAGCCAGTCGTGTACAAGTTTGAAGATGTTGGCCCTGGGATCGCGCCGCCCAAACAGCTTGACCGTGTCTGCAATCTCCCGGTAGCTCTGCTCAAACCGGGCGGCATTACTGGCATGAACCCAAAAAACCCATGTTTCCGGTTCACGCTCGTGGATTTGATATGCATATTCGATCGCAAGCTGTGATTTTCTGCAAACCAAGTTAGTAGTAACCAGTAAGTAAAACGCTGCACATTTTACACACCCGACACCACCCAAACCTACCAGCGCGGTCCGGGACCCTGGCGCGGCACATCGGTGGTAGAGCTGATCCAGGATCGTCCCACGGTCAACAAAATCCGGGTCGCGAACGAACGGGATGGATAGGGATGGACGGGGTGGAGTCTCGGGACGCTCTACGAAATGCAGTCAGCACGACTCGATGGTGGGGAAACAAGTGACTTGCCCGTGGAATAGTAGTTGACATTTCCAGCGATATAGCCAGCTTGTAGTCCATGGTTGTGCGAGCCTGAGAAGGTGGCATTATATTCATCAGGAGCCATGACGACGGATTATGATTTGGAAGCTATGTCTTACCTAGAATCTTGTCTTTGGCTGGGTGGATGTCCCTTTTGTGCTGGACGTTTCGGCGTGTTCTAATTATAGTTCCGCCAATGCCACATGCCGAGAAGGTGGGGTGCATGGTCTGTCTCGGGCTGCCATTGGCTGCTCTTGATTTAGGGAGCGCCCAACATCAACTTTCAGATACCGACTTGGGTAGACAAAAGATATTCCGAAACTGTCAAAGTGTGGGACTGAGAATTGTCGAATGCCTCTCCCTATCGTGGAAAACGCCACAACACGCGCGGCATGAAGAAAACTTGCCCCGCCTCTCTATCCTAAAATCCTAGAATCCACCGATCTCCGTTATATTCTTGATTCGTTATTCCCCTGATTTATGAGACTTTTTTTCTTTTACCTTACAATCGCAGAAGACATGGACCCCTTCAGCATTACTGTCGGCGCCCTGGGCATTACAGGGTTTGCTCTATCCAGCATCGATCATCTTCGTGGTTTGATTGGTAGCCTAGCAGATGCCAAAGAAGTGGTCCAAGATATCGCCTCA
>JAKLNL010000136.1:0-17241 GCA_022814505.1 Talaromyces liani
TGCACGAAGAGCCGTCCAGGCTCCGCCATCCAGCGAATTGTGGGCAAAACGGAGCCAAAATGCTGTTCCATGGCGTGGCGAAGCGCATGGGAAACCTCAGTCAAGTTTGTGGATGTAAAGCCGCCTCCCACGTCAATGGAATGAATGCGAAATCCCCGTTGTGTAGCTGCATCATAGATCGCACGGGCGTGAGCAATCGCTCGTGCGTAGGCCGACGGATCGGACGCCGAGGAGCCCACGTGAAAGCATAATCCCACGACATTCACCTTCAACGCTTCCGCTCGCTGTAGCAGGTATGTGCCATATTCGACGGGTGCGCCAAATTTCTGACCGAGCCGGACGCTGCACTGTGGGTCGTCTGCCCAGATGCGCAGGTACAGCTCAGCTTCGGGATGGCAGCGTGACAACTTGAAAAGCTCACTTTCGCTGTCGAACACGGTTTTCCGAACGCCACAGACTCGGGCATAATGAATCTGGTCATAGTCTTTACAGGGGGAGGCGAAGATGATCCGTTCCGGTCGCACTCCGAGACTCAGTACGTGGCGGATTTCTGAGGACGAGGCACAATCGAATCCGACGTCCATGCCTGCCAACAACAGCAATAACCGTTGCTCATTGTTACACTTGACGGCTGCCACTTGCGTTAATTCTGGGTTGCATGATGACAAGGGCCTCTTACCATAATAGGGTTCGATATTTGGCAGTAACTCCCGCCACCTATAGACGTTCTGAGAGACTACATAAGGATCGGCGACGAAAAACGAATCCTGTGACTGGAAATGATTTCCCCGGAAAGCGATATGTGTCTGGGCGGCCTGTAACACTCGAGGATTGGGACAGCGGGCATTGGGCGGTTTCGCGCCGTTTTTCACACTATACATTTTCGCAGTCAGATCCAAGCCATCGAAATCTGTGAAGAAGGAAACATCTCGATCTAGATGCAGCGACTAGAGTCCCATGGCGGCATAATATAGCGTGAGCCGTACGGAGTGGACACGGATGTCAAGCGGACATCCTCAACACCAATCGATGGGGAAAATTTTCACCGATTATTGGTAGACGCTGAAGAAAATTGCATTACTTAGTCGCAATGGATTTCGCCAAGAGGCAGTGCATGCTAGGACACCAAGTGGAAGACCGTTGAGCCTCAGTTGCTGATTGTATGATTTGCCCACGTCGTCGGACGCAATGAGACGTTACAGCGCAGAGCCGGACTTGGGCTAAGCATATTTGATGATGAACATCTACGCAATCACCTTTCTGGTCACGGTTGGAACCTGGTATCACCGTTTTGTACCGTAGCTCTCCCATTTGTCTTTATCTCGATTTGCTGGCGAAGCACCATAAAATCATCGTCACACCTAGAGGGAAGGATAGCTGAAGGTAGATCAGGTCAAATTTCACGCTGTGGTTCTTAGAGAGTGGTTTATTGTGTCAAATAAGATCGCCATCGACTCGTGACTCATGAATAACGTCTTGCTGGTCTTACTGAAGCCATTCATCAGTCGTGGGTCCAGGATTGGCCTTTCTTCACCACTCCTTTCATGGTTTCACCACCTTTTCACCAGTCCCTCCGGCTGTGATTTCTGCAGGGGCTCCACTATTTCGTACTCTTTCCCATAGTTTTCACCATTCTTTGCAGCACTTCTTTAAGATCTCAATTCACCAGCAGTCTGCTTTTTATTCACCGCTCGAGTGGACGCAATTCTCTTGATCTCTTGAAGTCGGTCCACGTAGTAAGTATGATCCCATGGCTGATTCGGTCATAGGATCAATCTACGGTGAAAATATGAGGTCGTACAGGTGGCTTGAGCAGAATTGCTCCAAGTCATCACTTGAATTTTTCCGACCTGTAATCTCCACTGTGAGTTAATTGGAAATGGCGTTCCCAATCTTCCATGATTGCTTGCGCTTCTTGACCTCCTTTCAATATAGTGCGGAGAACATCATCATCCCCTATTTTCACCATTTTTTCCATCAGTTCCTTTATCCATCATTCACCAATATTGTCACCGGTCCTTTCATCGGGTTTGCCACTCCTTTGACTATATTTTCACTATCTACTCACCGCTCAGTCGAACGCTCTTCGGTCTTTTCCGTTGACGCAAATATTCGATTATAACGAGTGCTTTCTGTCATCTTTGACAGACTCGAGAATGTCACAAATCATCTTCACCTGCTGCACTCACATAAAGTCCTTGCGTACTGTGAATTTGCATCTCAAATAATGTTCCTTCATATCTTAAAACGCCGGCCCCTTAGCGCTGAAAGTGGAATCTCTCGCAAAAACGAAAATTGACAATGTTGATAAATATCCATATGCGAGCTTTTTTCGGTAACATAGTGCGTTTGGAAAAAAAGAAAAAGGCTCGACTTCTAAAGTATGCGGATCGGCCATGTTTTACGGTGGTGATATTGGCCGCACATACAGTATTTGCAAGCTTAGTTTGATCTGATACTAGCACATTATATCTAGAGTTTCCGTGATTCAAATACAGGGGACAAACATGCGATTAATCAGCAGGTATCTACCGCCCCTTTCATGCATATAATTTTTGGGCTTCGACAAAATGTGGAATCTAATACTCCTGCTTAGCTGGTATTGAACAAAAACATATGATCAAAAACCCACAATAATCAAGTGATAAGACTGCCATGAAGTAAATCTAGAGTGAGCTTGGGGGTTTCGACAGGGCTCATTGCATTCCACACCGTTCTTGGACGGTGTTGCGCCACCATGCACTCTGGGATATATACGCGCTGTCTAAATGAGGTCTGTGGTACCAGTATGCGATGCTGGGCTTACCTTGCCTAGTATGGTTCGTATGTTTCCACGACTGATAGACCGGCAACCGCTTCGTGAGATGCTTAAACGTCAGGTTATGGTACCATTTGTAAATGAGACTAACCATCTGCATGTCGCATCGAGATTAACGGAAATGACTGAAATACCTCTTAACCCTTACTAAATCCGTTCTCAGATTAGACGGCGGTTAGTTGGATGAATGGTGGTACGGTAACGAGTCGCTTCTTCACTCCAAACGATCAGTCATGCTGTTGAATTCTTTTCTGCAGGTCGAAGCTGCGGCCGCAGCAGACCAAGACAGGTTTCCTGAAGTAGCTGTTGAAGTAGCTGTGGCGTTTACGGGGCTTGCGTGCAGGCATGCGCTTTTTGTTCTAATCCAGAAACTGTCTACCCACGACGATGTGACTTCTTGTTAAGACGCGTCGTGCTGAACGGGTGTCATGGCTCCTCGATTGTTCAACCGGCATTTCGGTAATGCCGTTCTGCACTTCGCTTCCTCGCTCCCACAGTTTCATGACACCACTCAAGGAGGGAATCAAATTCTTGCTCGGGATTGCCTTGGTAACTTTCTTATGTTGGCTTTTATCTCCGTACAAGCGGAAGACAAATGCCCTCCATGTCCGCCTGTGAGGAAAGTCATTGGATTTCTAGTCGTTCCCGCGAATTGACGACTCCAGACGAGGGTAAGTAGTTTGGGTTCCCCGTCGTTGGAGACGAGCCGCGTCTTGGATCTCTCTCTCGTGTTCGTCCTTGATCTCGGTTGATAAGAGGTAATAATAGGCGGTCATCACCATAGATAACAGGGCCACGAGACCAGTAACAATGACCGTCAAAAGCGACATGATAGACCATACACCGTCTTTTGCCGTGTACACATTAATCAGAGTTGTCAGCAAGCCTGCCAATGCATTTAGAAGGGTGGGACTAAATCCCGTCAGTAACTTCGTACTGAGGAAGGTCTTGTTCACGGACCGAAAGAGTTTAGAAAGCCATAGATAATTATATCTCCATCTCCAGGCGAGCCACGAAATCGCTGATGCCCCACAAAGAAGGAAGATACACGCAATTGCCAGTAGCGGTGGATTCTGTATTGTCTGCACGATGATGCCCGGTGTACCTTTCAACGTATCGGACTGTTGAAGAGACGAGAACGTGCCGGGTACCACCAAATATCCCGCCAGTAATATCCACTGTGCCACCGCACTCGTACAGGTATGAAGGAAGGGAATCCGACGATCGCATTCAAGAAGCATGATCATATAACGAGTTTGTATCGTTGTCGCAGGGTCGATGGGAGGCGCTGTGACACGCGGGTGTAATAGTTTCGCGTACATCATTAATGGTTTCCTACTGGAAATGTTTGAACTCCAGACGGTCAATACGATGAACTTCGTATACCCTTAACGTAAATACGCTTTCGTCTCAAGCAGGCTTTAGTGGTGCTTGGCTAGGGGCAGTAGCGAGAAAGAAGTATATTCGTAAGCGGAAGCGCTTTGAATTTCTCATATTGGTTCTTCGGAGGTCTTTAAGTATAGGTCCTCTTCCAGGACAGCTCATTGAGACAGAATACTTGAACGCGCCATCATCTTCGATGGTACAGTGGTCGCTCTCCAATGGTGTCTATGATTTCGACCATTTCAGCCTTACACAGAGCCGCAAATTTCTTCTCGAGTGTCATAACTAAGTACGGTCCCGTATCACGAAGCAAGCACGGATCAAATTCTACTCCAACAGATTAATATGGCTGCGTCCAAATCCGTCGAACCTACCATGTCTGTTTATCTTGCTACTAACCATAAAATGAAGTAGGGGATTGATGTGCCGCAAAAAGAAAGTTTCATAGAGTTTACCATAGTTCATAGTTATCAAGTCACATTTAACATCCTACCCTCAATTGTATGTACCCTAATGAACCATTTAAGTCGTGTAATTCTCTCAATTCATAGGCCCAATGACACAGTGGCCATCCACATAGCGGAGCTAATTGGCATTTATTATGCAATCAGCCTAGCGTTCATAGTTTCACATCAAATTAAACAGCCCACCGGATCAGGAACGGGCGAAACAATAACCATCCTGAGCGACAGCAAGTCGGCACTGCAAGCAATTAGGAACCCAAGCAACAAATCTGGACAAAGGGTGATTCAAGCGATCAACCAGTCAGCGCACGAACTAGACGGCCGAGGCATCTCACTCCGTCTCCAATGGATCCCCGGTCACTGCAATGACCCAGGAAACGACGCGGCAGACTGCCTGGCCAAGGCAGCGGTTGGCCCGAATAAGACTCACCCTTTTTGTCGACCAGTCTCGCGTGAGAAAGCGACAATTCGAAAACAGATCTTGAAGGAATGGGAAGACGAATGGAAGACATCCAATAAAGGAACCCACCTACGGAGAATTGATACCAAACTCCCGGCCATTCGTTCCCGCCGGCTATACCAATCGTTATCCCGGAACCCGGCTTACTTACTAACTCAACTACGAACAGGCCACTCTTGGCTGGCGACCCATGGGAAATTCCTCCAGTTCCGCGAGGACGATACATGTGAGTGTGGTGCGAAGGAAACCGTCACCCACGTTCTTATTGATTGCCCGAGACTCGCTACCGAACGACAGAAACTACGGAAAGAGGTGAATGAAGCTTTTGGGGACATATCGCTCATGATGGGAGTCAAAGATCATAGAAGCACAAGCAACACCCCGCAAGGCAGCGTTTTAGGCGCTGTGCTGGACTTCGCGGAAGCTTCTCAAAGGTTTTGTAACCGTGGGCCAACGGACCCACCGGAAAGGAACCCAAGGCAAAGGCGGACCACAGGCCCCTAGGCGAGGCATAAAGTTCGCCCGTAAGAAATGCGCCGATGACTGTAATTAGAGCTACAAGGATACAGATAGTGGTAGTAACCTGCATATCGCTAGTGTAGCGAGGGGTCAGGGTAAATGAAATCATCCATCCATCCATCCAAGTGTACCTGCCTGAACACCGCTTGATGTGAATCCCAAAGTAGATAAAATGGTGCTGTTATACGCCGGGACAGCGACTATGACAGCACCAGTCCGTACCAAGTACGGCACAGGTAGCTAAAAGAGTATTCTCAGCATCCCATTTAGCCGCCTATGCTTATTTCAGCCTCAATAAAAGATAGATCGCGCGAGAAGGAGTGCAAAAACCTCTTTTGTGTAGCAAGCGCATTTTTCGACAAGTTCTGCTCGTCCAGATAGCATACTCTCTCGAGCAGAGGCTTTAAAATGTTCGTTTCGGAGTAGAACAGTTCAATATCCAGGTAAATATATTTTCGCAAATCAAAGAAAGCATTTTCGAAATATGGATAGTGTAAATAGCAATAGAAGTTGCGGTGTAGACGACACTCATTTCGTTGTTCTAGGATGCAAGGAGTCGTAACCCCCCTACTGTGCCCATCACGGAGTTCCTGCTCGGTTTCGACTGGGGAGACATCGATGCAGCTACTTATATTTTCTAGTAAAATGTAGTGTGCTCGATCGAAATTTTGAGAAATTTTTTACTATTGCTTCATCTCGACCACGTATTTTACAATTCTATCCGAATGACTAAGGTTGCAAATTCTCTAAGTTACTATAAACGTTAAATGTCATGGACATTAACTCCTCAATCAATAAATTTGCATTCAAATCTGTGATGGAATCCATTCATTCTTTCATGGCTGCATGTAATATAATGTGTGTAGGGCCATTAGGTCTATCATATTTCCAATTCCCTGTTGACGGTTAATCACGTTACCCAGCAGGATACATTACATTACAGCACACACCGTCTTTTCTCTATCCATTCCTACTGTATGGGATCCGAGTGATCACATGAACTTTTGACCTACATTTGGTATTGAGCGTTATTGGTTAACCTTCAGCATAACGAGCTGACGGGCTGTAGTCCTTTCGAGAAGAATAATGCCGCGTACTTGCCACCCACATGATCACCATGTTTGTGTCCTCGACTACTCATATAGTGTCTGTCAACTTTCCGTTCTGAAATTATCAAAGGTTGAGAATTCAGAAATCTTTTGATGCCGTTTGATTATTGGTTGCTCGCAGTTATAGTATACAACCTTTGCCGGATGAGCAGTCGGCCAGATTCATCAAGATTTAATAAGACTAAATTACAATTACGACCCTCTGGTCCTGCCAAATGCATACAATGCCACGGAATAGGAGTCTTCGCAGTAACGCAGGATTAGTGTTGATTTAGCTATAATCCGTATCACGAAGCATAGATTAGGGAGCAAGGGCGGTCCAACTGCCCTACGTGGTGAGCCTGCTTATAAGCACAAATATTCATTATAAAAAGACTGATCCTCAAAACCGTAGGGGCTCGGGGTGGCTAGCTAGCTATATACGAGGTTGACGCGTACGCGCTAGGGATATAGTCATCCCGCTTCTGTACGTACGCGTTGCTTCTGCACCTGGGGTGCAGAAGCGCCGAATCATGGGATTGATATTCCGACAATTAGAAATGTCAAGGTGAGCCAGCTCACTTCCTGTTTGAAGCTATTCGTGGTCCTAAATAGAGCAGATCTCTTCCTCCTCCTAACCATCCAATATGTGATATACTGCGCCTTACTGGTCGGCTACCATCTACTCCGACTGAGATTGATGGTATTCTGCAGAAGCTTAACCTTTCGAGAGAAGATGAAGTCACCTTGACTGTCCGCAAAACCATGGGGCTTCAATATACACCTTTAGGAGAACTGGACAAAACGATCAAGAGCTTCTTTGATGACGGGCCCGCTGCTGCATCCATAAAATTTGCTGCTCTTCAAAGTGCTGTACTATAAGGTGAATTGGTTGTCGATCTAAGCGATGGATTCCCCTTGATGGACCTTCTCATTCCCGAAAGAATTCCCTGGAATTCTTGCAAACTTACCACTACGCTTCTTCTATTATCCGCCTGTTCCTCTGAGCCAGACGTCATGCTCAGTGCCCTGAAATGGCAGTCTCGGTCTCTAGGGGGGCTTCCTACTATGGCCGAGATCACTAGTACACCAAGTGCAGATCTACGAGAGCAGTTCGCTCGCGCTAAAAAGTCGGCAATTGATGGCAAGATTGGTAAGGTAACTGTTCTGGGCGTGAACCTTGTTGACGTGGAGATGATTGAACGGGGCGAGCGGGAAAGCCATGATATGAATTATACCTCCTTCGCACATTCTTTTGTAATGGCTATTGGCAGGGAGGGTTTTCGGATATATCAATCTTGGGGCGAACGTGGTTACAGTTTGGACCAATATTTAATGAGAGGCGGCTCAAGATGTCGCTCTTGAAAGAAGCGAAGTCTTTTATCAAAATGTTCCAAAAGCTCTCTAGCTCATCAGTAAGGTCTCTCCTCCTGGTACGACCTTCTTCAATTTGACTTAGACTTGGATAGGGTACATGGTCACCTGAATTGAAGGATACTATGAAAAATGTTTTGAGGTTGACCTCGATTCGATATGCGGAAGGAGGCACCAGCGGCCTCTTGTCCCTGTCCACCGGCCTTGGGTCAGGCTGTTTGAGATCAACGATGTTTCAGTGAAAAACATCAAGAAGTTTATATGGAAGGGTTCTATATAGAAGACATCACGCGGCCAATATTCGTGCAGAGCTTGTACGATGGAAACAATAAGTACAGTCTAGAGACGATACTCTTGAAACCAGGGATTGGATGGACATATGTCCACGTTTTGTAAGGATTTCCCAAGCATTCAGCGATTTACTTACATTACATATGAAAGATATGACCCATCTGTTCACCAACAAGATCGCGAAACATTGAGTAGAATGCTTAGATACTTGCAGATTTGAATTTGACTCTCATTTCGGTAAATTCCTTTGTCGCCGAAAGCTGTCGCGGATTCTTAAAATCGCCTGACGCATGCGGTCATAACTAAGTGAGCCTTTAAAAAGAGATTGAGGGTCAAGTCATACTGTACATACGGATGACTCCGTGGTCCAATTTCTTATCAGAATGATGTCTCAGTATGATCGATGATCGCCCCTCGCAACCATTCATACAAAGCGTCTCTGGAAGCAGCGCATCTGCGGAGAATGTGGGCCACAACAGCGACGGTCAAATAAAGCCTGTCTCGAATCTGATGCAACTCCGGCGCGGGAACGTGTATTGTATTGTATTCATGTGTGTCTAATAGAATGAAAGTAATTGGCATAGGTATGCCATACATAATGCAGCGCAGATGTCACGGACCTGGATCCACCTTAGTTAAACAGTGTTGTGTCGAGGTACGCTAGGCTTGGTTGAACCACACAAAGGTTCGATAACTTGGTCGATAGAGTAGTCTTGAATAAACGAAGTAACAATAGTCGAACTGGAAGTCTGAAGCGTAACTAAGATAGAAGAGATCCCCCGTACAGCCTGGTGCCCGTACGAGTTAGGTTGCCTTGCTGACTCTCACTGTAGTATTTGAGTGACTTATGTCAAAGAACTATGAAGAACTAAATACATGATGGTAAATGAGCGTCCTTATATATCCAGTCCTCCTCGTTCTGTATACTGTATATTGTATACTTCCTACTTGTCCCTTCGTATATCGTAGCAAGTATACGATATATCCTCCAATCATATCATTCGGTAAGATATACTTGGTATCTTATCGTAGTTCCGTAATTTCCAGTATATCTTTGGTCACGTGATTCCCTTAGCGTCTTTCCCTCGTGTACCGAATTCAATGACTGTCCTCCAATCATTCCTTCCTGTCTGTTTCTTATATCGCGTAGCGTATGCAGGTTTTTTAGTGCGTAACAGCAGACCTGTGCGCGCTAATTTAGTAAGGAATTTTCTTGGCAAATCCTTATATCGAGGAAAGCTCGCTATCCAATGAGAGCAGGCGAGTGGATTTATGCGCTGCGCTCACCATATCCGGGATAGCCGTAATAATCCTGTCAATAGTAGTTAAGCGCTTCGATCATGAACACACACACACACACAATATATTAACGCCCGGCGGCCAAACCTAAAGGGCAACTATCACTAATATACTATACATGTCCTAATATATATGCCGTGTCTCCTTGGAGCCCATACATGATTGCTTTTAGTATATGTACATCATCTCATCTGCCAGGATCGTAGCGGATGCTCGTGGGTTAGTAATTTTGTTAGTAGCTGGCTTGAAGGCGCTTCTTCAAGTGTTCAACATCCTATCTTCGGCAGTTGAAGCGCGTCTACCGTGTCTGTCACGAGGTGGTTGGTGTGGGTGAGATCGGGAAGGGTGATTGGTTTGTGTTCGTCTATATGGTTAAGTGGCGTCGAGTCGGCCTGTGGCGATTGCAAACCGTATTGTGGCCCGCACGGCTTCAAAGTTTGGGGTCCAGTTCTGATTATCTGAAGGTGATTTTCCTCCCAGGAAGAAGGATAGGTTGCCTCGGTGGGTGTTGGTACATTGCAGCATTTCTGTCCGGTATGCCGTCCACTTCTGACATCGAAAAAGGAAGTGCTCCACGGTTTCTCTTGCTTGTCCACATGCACACTGATCGGTCTGCGCTACGTTGATTCGATAAAGATATCCATTCAATCTTGCCATGCCAGTCCGGAGTTGAGCCAGCACACTCGCTTCTTTCCATGATAATCGATCATACAGCTGTCGGGTGTGTTCGCCCGGGAGCGCCGCGTCCACTCTTTTAACATGTTTGCCCACTTTCTCAGGTAAGCCTTTGCTGATAACGTTTTGGGATCGTGCGATATTGAGAGTCGTTGATTTCATTCGGGGAACCTGTGCTTGTGGGATAGCGTCTTCTCCGGTTGCTATCCTGGCCTGCTCTTTGGCCAGGCTTAGTAGCGTGTTATCCTCACTAGTAGGGACCCAGCGGATAGTGATCTGGTTTCCGTTTCTCCGTAGCCTTTTAATCAACTTGTACATTTGGCAGACATGCTCCTGACCCGACTGTTGTCGAGGGTTGCTCAGTGTGAGTGCAGCTGCTTTGTTGCTCGTCAGCAGCATGATTCTGTACTGCTTGAGTGTCGGTAGCATGCTTAATGCGTGTGCCATTGCTGCCAGCTCCCCCGAGTATGGGTTCTGCTCTAATCTTACGCCCAGTGTGAAGGAAAAGGTCTTCAGTTTCAGCTTTTTATATCGGGGTGGTTTGCTTTGGATCGCTCCACCGCACCCTACCACCTCGTTACGTGCCGAACTGCTTACCGCGATCTGCATTGATCCACCCGCTTCCAAGTGCATCTTAAGCCTCTTTAAATGAAGACGTCTTTGTTAACTCTACTAATCACTAATTAATCTCTTGCTACTATGTTCGAACGCGAGCCATCAGATGCTGAAGTGATCGAATATTGTCTATCTTGCAACGAGAGTCAACTTCTTGGAGGTGGGAAATATGGCAACCGAGTGGTTAGAATCTCTGACACACAAGTAGTCAAGTTCGGTCGAGGCGTCTCATATTGTGAGGCAGTCAGTCAACAGAGGGTGCTGGGGCTTGTGGATGCTCAGATTGTGAGAATTCCCCGAGTACAACGGTTTTTAAGTGATAATGATGGGCGGGGTTATATGGTGATGGAATTTGTTAAGGGTGAAATCCACCAATCACTCACCAGATTCGAAATTGAAAGAGTGGCTGCTATCCTTCAGCATCTCAGCACTATCACAAACAGTGTTCCAGGTAGTCTTGGTGGAGGCCCATCTACAGGCCTCCTCTGGCCAGAGACAAATGATCTATTTATCAGCACTCTATCCGACATCGAAGACTGGTTTAATAGCCGACTTTTCCCAGCGCAAGGCTTGAGACGTGTTACCCTTCAGAATCCCAAATTTATTCTCTGCCATCTTGATATCGCTCCAAGGAATCTTATCTGGCAGGATGATGGTTCCGTATATCTCTTAGACTGGGCAAGTGCGGGGTTTTATCCTCGGTTGCTCGAATTCGTCAGCCAGTGGATCACCGAAGGTAAAGATGGGAATTTCCATAGTATGTTACTACAAGCTATGGCTCCGCTATCAGAGGCCGATATGCAACAGAAGGCTCCGATCTGCCAGGCCTTATATAACTCCCAAAAGTACTCATTGTTAGTATAGACCTCCTCCCCGATTTCTACAAGTGGTTAATTGGATTATGCTTTAGCCGTAGATTGGATCCTGAGCCGCTGTATGTACTTCCTATACCTCCGCTCCAGAATTTGGCCGAACCCGAATCACAAGCTTGATCTTCTCTGAGCCGCATAATATGACTCCGCCGGAGCAATGGCTCAGGTAATAACCGGAGAATCTTTGATATAGTTGATGGATGAGGTTACGGTTGTGATATTCTATGATCAGCACGCTCTCAACATAGGTATAGTGGATATTACACATCTGGCAGGTGCGTTGTATGGCCTAGGATTTTGACATCCTGGGATGTCGAAACCCAAATCCTAATCGTCTTATTCGAAATCAAACTGTATGACCAGATAAAATCTAGAATAAGCTTGTCCAACTGTCACCGCAACTTGACAGACACAATCAAGCCTCTTAGCGGTCTCAAGCTCAACCCTTTTGAAGTCAATGAATTTTCAGCCACTACGTACGCCGCATGCCCCTTGGGCGATCATTGATCTTTCTTCACCCTATATATTGCGAACATGAGTCTCGAATCTCCGGTCCTGTCAGATCATTGGTTTGCTTCACCGAGCCTGCCGCCTGAGGACAGTCCAGACCTGGAGAAGCAGTGTCATTCTGCAGTCGTAGAAAATAGGGAGACATTGTGGGGACGAATATGGAGAATGTTGCGTTCCCTGGTGTTTAAATTTGAAACATTGGCGGTCCTGTCTAGAGCTAACAGCAACTTTTCATCAAAATCGAATACGAGAGTCTCATCAGGTCGGCCAGCGCTCGATCGTGAGATGTTGACAGGACCAGCTTTGGAGGAGGCGCCCCACGTCAATTCTCTCAACGATTCAACAGTGCCTACACAAGTTCAACCTGACTCACAGAGCCTACCAAGTCTTGAAAGTGAGATCAGAATCCACTCACCTCCGCATCCACCGACCACGAGATTCGTCAACTTTAGCAGCCAATGACGCACGCTTGTCAAGGTCTACAAGGAGCTCACCAAGTGCGACCGATGCGGTCACCTTGCTCACAATATTGGATATCGCAGGAGACCAGGATATGGACGAGGATGTAAGGTCAAAGCGTAGGGATTTTCTCGTGCCGGATACGGCCAGGCTCTTGTACGACAAGCTATCCGATAAGCTGGCCATTTCGGTCACGCTATCAAGGGGATAGCCAACGACCGAGCTGCGGAGAGACGTGACGGAGCCATCGACTGAAGAACCGGTGGTACCTTTCATAATCCATCCTTCCGGTGTAGAGCTAGAGCTTGATGCGATGGTCCGTGATAGTTTCTCCGACCAGAGCGCCGATTGATCATTTTGTGGTGCTGCAGGGGATGTCTGAAAAGTCCTGTTGGACCACTGCGATGATGCGGTATTCGACTGGAGATAGAGGCCCCGATACTACCGGCCGCCCAGGAGATGCAGAGTGCGGCGACAAGCATTGCTGTGATGTGCCGCTAACGGCCAATGCAATGGCGTCAACAGGCAACTTGCTTCGGTAGGGCCCAGCGTATTTGCTTCACCCAGTCAGACGCTCTGTGTGGACTCCTCTACCGGTACCGATACTGTATCACAGTTCTGCTTGCGGCCTCATGCTGTACCTTGCCCGAGTATAGAGATTTCCTCTATTACGGTATCTCGTCGCAAAACATTTGCGCGGAAAGCATGAATGGAGATTTACTTGCTTTTATGCCCACGAGCTGCACGGTTACCACCTACAACATCAGTCCGTTCCTCAAGGTTGATCGAGATCTTTCTTTCATAATGGGACAGTATTGGTTAGTTGCCTGCCCAGCTCGAAGGGAGTACACGTTGTAACCATTCGGAATGAAACTTGGAGAAATGCTTTTCTAGTTGGCCAAAGTACCTTATTCCTTTCCTTATTGAGCCGTCATTGCAGCCGCTTCCGCCACGGAGTCGAAGTAGTCAAAGCAATGGTCTTCGATCCATTGAGGTTTTAACGCGGGTCAATCAGCATGGCACCATTCAAAAGCCGGCGATAGCGAAGAAAATGAATATTTCTGACTCGGTATTTGGCAATTGGAACCAAAAGAGAATAATCTGCGGTGGGGACTATCTAAACGCCAAAGACCTGGAACGTTTAGGAAGTATGCATACGACATTACTTGATGACGACCCAAGGATCCTTGGAGAATCACTGTACTCGCTTGCACAGAGTCGTTATAAATTCCACGGCCTTGATTTACTTTCGCGGTATGGACCTGCAGCGAAACGGGGACATTATGGTCTCGAAAAAGCCATTCAGCCGGCCCATCGTATTTTACGCACCTTGACTACGAAAGAGTTTATTCGTGAGGATTCTCTGTCCTCTGGGATTACATTGGGGCATGTTCTTCTTTTATGGATTTGCCGGTCTTCCGATCCTTCAACAAGTATCCAAGATGGGGACCACTTGACGCAAGGCGATTGGGCTGGTCATCAATTTGACATCGTCAGCGACAACATCTTGCAACAGCTAGAGACCTCTGGATGGAAAGATCAGTCCCAGGGCATCTGGAATGACGTCAACGAAATTTGGTTATCCGAGTTTGGAGACGGATGGCAGAGTGCGTGGCATTCCTGAAGGTTAGAACTGATAGCCTTCTCAAGCAAGCGGAAGACCACAATCATGTAGATATTTGGCCAACTGGATTTTGCCCAGTGTTTTGAAATTACTTGTCCAGCCTTAAATATTTCGAACGTATCCTTAATACTGTATGTTACGTGCATTTATTGCGAATTCTTGAAAGACCTCCAGTATACCCCAGATCCCCAAGTAACATTTACTTATCTCTTCTTCGTTTTCGTTGTTTGTGGGGCAGCGCGCGTCCCGAGTGTATATACACCGCTAGGAAGTCCGTGAGAATGCAGCGTGTCGAAAGTGATTAGAGAATCTCTGAGTTAGCCGTTTACTTGACAATAGCACAATACTACCGATCTGAAGTTTTGGGTTATTCGTGAACTTTAGTAAATAATTCAATTGGCGTCATGCATCAGTGGGGAAGGTATTTTGCGAAAAAATCATGTGTCAGGCTTTCAACACGGTCTTTCTCCCTCAAAAAGTCCAAGTTCCCGCCATTACCATGGTTCGAATGAAAATTATCATCCGAGGTGGAAACGGTCAGGGCTTGTGTTAACGTGTCGTCCTGTCGTAAGCGTTTTGTTCTCTCCTCTTCACTGTCAAGAAGATGCTTTCGCTTGTTTGACTTTGGGGTGCTTGACGAATGAGGCGAGGGGACAAGCTCTTGGACCTCGCCTAGCTGTGGCCGCGATTCTGCCTCTCCGGCTTCATCTCGAATTTCGAAAAGAGACCCCGTACAACTATCGCCGGGAGAAGTGTTACAGTTCGAAGCCATATCTGGTGAACAACGACCACAGTGGCCTACAATTTGATGGAGCCTTTGTGCCGCTTCTACAATCGATCGAGGTACAGCCGGAGATGGACCTTCCTCGTCATTTGTCTCGTTGCATGGTGTAATGCCACCCTCTCCGATTTGTATATATTCCATAAGGATCGATATCAGAGTCGAATGAGTGTTTGGTAAAGCATGAGGGCGCATGCCGACCCTGATTAGCCCGTGGGCAAGCCCTACCGCCGCTACGAGATTGCAGGACGTGGCCAGCTCGACCCACTCAGGCCGGTAGAGTCTAACATACGCGGTAAAGATGGTAAAATCTTCTTCCGGTAGACGCAACCAGCTACATTCGTTAGTCTCGGGTGGTTTTTAGGAGGAATACTAATACTCACTCGGTATGACTACCACTCAGAACGAGAATTGACCCGGGCCCAAAATCCCTCATGAGAGATATGTACCTTGTCCACAAGGTCCGTAGACTTCTCAACTCCCTGGTGGAAATCGTAAGTTGCTGGCATAAGGCCCGATCGATATCTACCTGAGCCGCGTCGCCTGCTGCTTGTCGGCATTGCGAGAGTAAAATCTCCTGCTCGTTACCCCTCAAGATCTTGAACATGCGATCTCGGCTGCGGGCCAACGTCTTGTCATCGGTGTTGCTCTTCTCTCCATCACGCAGGAGACGATGGCGGCTGATTGCATCGGTCTCACCATCGGAACTCTCCAGGAAAGAGCGTTCGTCTTTCCACAGGCGTTGCGGTTCAGATCGGATGTCTTCTGGTATGTAGTGGTCTCGGCTTGGCAATGCCTTGATGATTCGAACGAGAGTCCGATAGGATACCAATTCTTGTCTGTGGTCATCCATCGATTTCCGATTTCTCCGAGACATTGGACTAGAACGCGGCTCCGCTATCGAAAAGGGGCTCTCTGGTTGGGCGCTCGAAGGTGTTGATGTATGGTCCATGGATTTCGGATTCAAACTCGCGCGGTTCTCTGCCGAGGAACCGCAACTGAAGTTGTCGCCTGATGTCGAGGGAATGGAATTGTCGGGCGTGGTGGAGAAATTGGGCATCCGGATAGAATCACTACGTGCTCGTATAGTCTGTAGAGGAAGCGATGGGGAGCGATACCGAGCGAAGGAAACACAGGCATTCGGTTTGCAGTGGCTCGTGTTCATCCTATACCGCACGATCGTCTCTGGAAGGAGTTCGACTAGTTGAGGATGGGATGCGCGAGAAAAGAACTGTGTTAAAGTATCGAGAAGGATTCGACGAGACACGAGGTACGATGGGTCCAGGCGAGAGAGCATGAGGAATAACAATTCTTGGTAGCACGATTCGTCAAGCGAGTCGAGCAACGGCCTTATATCACGAGGTTCCATGATTACTCGCATCCAGCGGTGAAGCCAGGCGCAGGGAATTTGCAAAGATATACACGTTTTTATATTTAGAACTGTGGGAGCGATGACCGCACAGCGTCAACGTGTAATACTATTTTGAAGATTAGATGAACTCAACTACGACATCGCTCAACAATGCACGTGTACTGTTAGGAATGGTCAGTATTCAGCATCTTGAGGTCGCGTGGCTCTCGTGCGAAGTCTGCTTCAACCTTCTGAATGCTTACTGTATCCTTCGTCAGTGCAGACTTTTATAATGATGACTCATTCCCTCCTAAGAAGCGTAAGGTGACTACCTGATGACCCTACCAAGCACGACTTCCCATCAATTACTAACTCACCGCATGCCCCCTCGAAATATATTCACCTGGCCTACGGACTCCGTTAGCCGATTTCGCTGCGGAGTTCTAGACGGAGAGGGAGTAATGTGCGAGAGGGTCAATTTCCACATAGTATATGTACCTATACCGGTCGGCTACGGTTTGGATTAAAAACAGCCATTAGCTCTTTCACAAGGCCTTGGGCTCATCAATACTAAATGTACCATCATATTATCAGGCAATCTTCTATTGAGTTTCGCGGCACAAGGCTACCTGTTTGGGTAGGACGTATGCTATCAGAT
>JAKLNL010000137.1:0-17009 GCA_022814505.1 Talaromyces liani
GTCAGTCCCATTTGGCGCCCACGGGAGTCCCATGGACAGTCCCATGGGCGTACTCCCATGGGACTTGCAGAGGTCTACTCTTGCTCATGCTGTTCACGTTTTTCTTATCAGATTTGAGCTCTTTCAACCTTTTCAGCCTCTCTAGCTTGCTTTTTAAGCCGTTGTTAAAGCTTTTTATCATCTTTATAAGCCTGCTTCTACGCGGCTTCGTTATTTTTTTGAGAAATAATATCATAAGCTTGCTAAACCTTAATAGGGCTTATAAAAAGTGCTCTACTATCTTATTCTGATAGTAAACCTAGTAATAAAGACTATTTTTTATTTTTAGGCTTCTTTGAATTTATAAGAGCTCTTTTCAGGTCTTAATTCTCATTTTGAAGCAAGATAAGCTAAGTAGAAAGATATAACACCATTTCCTAGAGCTATATAGCCTTTTCGTTATAAATATTATTAATAATGGTTTTAATAAGCTTCTTAAGCTATCTCTAATCTTCTGCAGGGATAATTAAAGCTCCGGATTCACTTAAGAATAGCTAGTTAGTGATTTTCTTATTGAATTTTTTGATAATAATCTCTGGATTAAAGGGATATAGACTAGTCGTTTTAAATACTAAATTGATATTCTTGCTTATAAAAACCTCATTCCAGCTAGCCTAAAAAAGGCGGAAAAAGTCACATTTAGTGAGCTAGGTAAATCCTTGGCTATCCCTCATAAAATCATCTAATTGCTTCATATAAGCATTAGAAAGAGGCGAGAAAATAGCGATATCAAGAGGCTATAAAGTATATATTGCATAAGCTAGAAAGATTACTAATAGAATTTGATTCAAGTCACAGTATTTAATAAACTTTATTATAACATAGGATCCATGCCTATCAAGGATAAGAAGGCACCATCCCTAGCTTGCTTAAGATTTTGTTTCTTTATCAAAAATATCCACTAACTAGCGATATCTGATATTATTATTAGTCTATCTTAACTCTGCCGCTGCAAAGAAGCATCTCTATATTTAGGTGTAAGAGAGTAGGTAGGAAGCGTGATAGTAAGATACGATATGACTTGGGTTGCGAGGTAACGTGAATTAGATTCACTAAGTAGGGTACGATTCATAAGGTAGCTATTCGCTACCTTCTAGGATCCATGTCCGAATCGTGATTATATACAGATATAAAACATAGTGCCTTCAGTTAATGACTAAGCAGCTCTAGGGTGAAACGGACACGTGATATAGCTTCTATCTTAAAGCTATTCACCATTTCTAAGCTCTCTACCTTACAGCTATTCTCCTCTTTTAGAGCTGAGTCCTCGCAGCTCTTCTTTATAACATGCTCGAATTGGAATATTTTAGAGGAATCGACTCTGGAACACTTATAATTCGATCTATAGTCAGAGGGCTATGATGTAACATTAGATAGAGCTTGCCAGCATTGGATGCACCACTGCTGCTATATATCTTTATTTTAATATCTACCTCTTAATTCTTCCTTCTTTTTTTCTCCATATCACTAATATATTCAGTAAGTGATACATCTCCCATACTTTATATCCTTTCCTTTTAGATTTTCACTGTTACAGTTAATAGTATAAATCTTATTACCTTCTGTAATACTTTATTATTTATTATTTGTACATTTCTCTAGGTTTTAAATGAGTCAAGTCAAGATTGTTTTAGTCACATAATATATTTCTTTACTAGTCCTATACACATTCTTGTCCTCTAGCACGTCTCAATATATTTACTAAGATGTATTCTTAAATTAAATCCTTATCTCTTAATGTCTATCTGTTTTTATAGCTTTCTCATTACTATATCAAAGGTGTTTTGGCCTTATAGCACGCACTCTTCAACTTTGTAATATGAGGTTTTATTATTTTAATTATATACTTATTTAGTTTCAAATTACACACGATTTATCCCCTCTTTTTTTGAGTGTCGTCCCAATATAGCTAATAATTCAAATAGAAAGAATGTCATCTCCCATAAATCATAACAAACCGCCTATCACACCCATTAGCATAGCTAAGCTTCATCTCCGTGGTCCACTATCTCCTACTTATTTCACAGAGCTTGCAACCTCTGCTCTCATTTTACCCCCTAAATCAGCTACAAAACATCCCAGCAAATCTCCCTTAGAATCAGCCATAAAGTAGAAAAAAAAGAATAAAAAGAAGAAGAAGTCAGCAGCTAAATTACCTATAAAGCCTTCTAGTGACGAACCTAATGTCAAATCGCCTAAAGAAACTCCTATTCCATAATGTAAATCACATCTTATTATTCCCAAGCTCCTGACTAAGGCTAGCGCAATTAGGCTTCCGCATGACCCAATATAACCCGAACCCAACCCGGACCCAACCCGGCCTGGGTTGGGTTTTGGGTTGAATACTCTAACCCAGCTTTGGGTCCAGATTATGCTTAAGTGATCTAGTCTAGGTCTAGGTCCCTAACTTAGGTTATAAATATAATATATATGCTAAGGTCCTAAGACTATATAAATTATATATATTTTAGTTATAATATTTAGTATTTCCTTTACAACCAAATCTAGAGAAGTAAGAAAGACTTAAGAATATAAAAGAGTTAAGAGATAAAGAATAATATATTTCTATATATAATAGAGATCTAACTATTAGTCTATTACTCTAGCCTAATAATATAAGTGATCATTTTAAAGATTACCTTATTAATTACTTTGATAATTATTTTATTAATTACTTTATTTCTCACTATCTGGTAGTATAAGTAATTATTTTAATAATTATCTTATTAAAGATTAATTATTATAAGACTTAATATTACTATTCTAATATTAGCTAATAATATTTAAATATATTATTATCTTAATTCTTATACTTCTATCCTAAGATCTGTATTTAGATATTATTTTTAAATAATAATATCTAAGTTTTACTCTCTTTATTAGCCTTACCTACTTTATCTAATTTTATCTTATTATTTAGTATAGTATCCTGCTTCTTAGTATTACTAATTAGATCTATCTTAATTTTATCTAGCTTTTTATCTTTCTCCTCCTTTGCAGCTTCTATTTCCTTATAGGAAAAGAATTTCTCTAGAAGCTTTACCTCTTACTCTTCTATATTAAACCTTAAAATATAAAGAAATATTATTAGTTCTTTAATTATTTATAACTTTATTCTTTCTTAATGATAATAATAGATATTCTATATAGTATTAAAGAGCTGTTCCACTCCTACACCTATTATAGGGAAAGAGAGTATATCTTATATAAGAGTAATAATTACTAGAAAGTAAATTTGATACTCTTTCTAGAATATAAGAGGTATAATATAAATAGTATCTATTAACTAGTTAGTATATTTCTATAAAAGCTTTATATAAATTAACTACTATTAAGGTATTAAGTTATTTTATTAGTTATTATATTTAGCTATACCTAATTCTTATCTAATATCTTATTAAGCTTTAAGCTTAGCCAAGCAACTAAGCAAGACCTATCTAAAGATTAGTAGATTATTAAAAACTACTCTTAATATAGAATAAGAGCCTATTAGAAGGACTTATAATAGATATCTTACTATTTCTAATCCTAATCCTTTATAAGGAAGAATTTAAATTTATTCACTAGTACTAGTATTATACTAACTATATAGATATACCCTAGAATATAATTAGTTTAAGAGTAGTATTTATTAAGCTTTATCTAACTAGTCTCTAGTATATAAAGCATTTATTACTTTTATAGAGTATATTTTTATTATAACTGCTTTATTAACTGCTTAAAATACTTAAAGAGTTTATTATAAATCTTAAATATATAATAAGTTATAATGTCTTAGGTCCTTAATAGCTAAGTTATATAATTAAAGAATAGCTTAGTAATATAAAGAAGATAGTTAACTTAATATTATTTTTTATCTTAAAATAATATCTCTTTATAATTATACTCTACATAAAATAGTATAAAAATACTATATAGATACTTTGCCTAATAAAGTATTAGAAAAGTTAAATTCTATTAAGTTTTTATATCCTAGATAGATACTAGTTTTATACTTAATATCTAGAGATTATAGAATATCTCCTAGCACTAAGGATTAGTGTTTATATAGATTATAAGATACTAGACCTTATTTAAAGTATAAGATATCTCTTTTTCTTAATATTATATATCTACTTAGGCTAATTCTAACTACTTTTCTATCTATTTTATTATTATAGAGTTATTTAATAGAATAGCCTTAATATGATTAAGCAGCTGGTTAAGACTTAGCTAAATAATATAAGTAAGATATAGAATCTAGATAATAATAATACTATCTAATAGAGCTTATTAGAGAGAATCTAATATAGTCTTATTATTAAATATATTATCTATTATTAATCTAAAGACTCACAATTTAAGATTATACTCTATAAGAGTTTAAAAAATAATACTACTTAGATTCATACTAGTATATAGCCTATAAAGAGGCTTAAACCTAAGTAGTATCTTATAATAGACCTAATCAGTGTTAATAAAGTAGCTGGTAATTACTATAGATATCTATAAAAATAGAAATATCTAGTAATTTAATATAATTAAGATCTTTAAGCTAGTAGGTAGTATTTAAAGAATATACTCTTACTAGTCTTAAATAAAGCTCTTTAGTTAGTAGTAGATTATATTAATAGAGGGAATTATTAGTAGTGATAGAGTAGAATAAGTCTAAGAAATAAGTTATTAAAATATTAAATACTTAATAAAATAAAATAAGAGCTAGTTAAGTATAAAAGACTATAAGATATCTTTTTCCTAAGCTTTTTATAAGAAAGATACTATAATAAAAGATTCTCCCTAAGATAAATTAAATTAGTAAAATAGATCTAGCTAGAAGTAAGCTTTAGTAAAAAGGCTATAAAGATATAAAGATATATACTATTTTTAAGAAATCTAATTATCTCTACTCTCTTTTTTTACTTACTTTTTAGATATCTAACTATTTTTAAATACTTCTATATTATTAATATATTATAATATTATATCTTGCCCTTTATCTTTGAGTTAACTATATAGAAGTACTTAAAAATAGCTCTATAGTATTAATATATAACCTTTAGTATACTATCTATACTATAAATAACCTAGTAATAATAGCCCCAAATCTCTATATATTATATTAAATCCTAATTAATTTTACTCTTTCTCCTAAAATTAGTCTAAAGCTACTAGTCCACCTAGTCATTATATACTATTCTATTATAAAAAAGAAAGGCCTTCCTTTAGTTAGATCCAACGCGTATAAAGTAAGAGGGAATTACTTAAGGAGTATTTAGTTATAGAAAGTCTTAGTCCAAGATATTAAGTGCATATTAACTAGTAGATAGAGTAGTAAGATAATTTAATAATATTAAATAGCTAAAATTATCTATCTTACTATTATAAAAAAAGGATATAAAATTAGAGTACTAACTTTATAAATATAATTAATCAACCTAGTAAATTAGAAAGAAGGTAAGAAGATAACTACTTATAAAGTAATAATATTAAGAATATCAGAGAGTTAATCGATAGTTTAACTATTAAAGTTAAGAGTAAGAAAAGTAAATATAATATAAGAAGACATTATATAGATCTAATTAGATTTAATTTAATTATAAGACCTGCCTATCGCTAGGTCTAATCTAGAAAACCTAGCAATAACCTAAAGAACCTATTTAAAACCTAAAGAACCTAGCAATAACCTAGTCAAAGCCTAAAGAACCTAGTAATAACCTAGTTAAAACCTAAAGAACCTAGAAAAACTCTAATTCCTAATCCAACATCATTTTTAGATTCTTAAAAATTTCAATATATATTGCAGGAAAGAGCTTATAGAGGTAACCTTTAATAAGGTAATTATTAAAGCAATCACTTATTGTCGGTATATCAATACCGTACCCCGGCGTTGCTATATCGATACCACATGCCCTGCATCAGCTCCGGCATGTACGCAACCCCTAGCTATGCAAAGGGATTGTAAACAACGTCAATCCTCTGGATTGACGTCTGCTCGATTAGCTTATATAGAGATCTTACCCCAGCAACCCCTTTCATAGCTAGCAAGTCATTATTTAGGAATATCAAGTATATGTTCCTGGCTTCGTTTTGTAGGGCTGTCGGACTGCCTTTCTCCCAATCTAGTTGAGCCGATCCTGGACCGGAGTAAACCGACACTGATCAGTGAGATCTTGCAGATCAGATTCACCAAATCCGACCCCTAATTCGTACGTATTCATTTACTTGCGAATCCCTATCCTCCTTTGATCGCCCTACCGAAGGAATCTTATACTCGATTTCCCCCGTACAATCCGACGTACGTACGATTTTCCCTGTTTGAATTTGACGCCGAAATCCCCTGTATAAGCCTATAGTACGAACCTACGCTAGAAGAGCATACGCAAATTGTGTAACAGCGCTACGTACGGATCCCTATATGAGCCTACAGACCCGGATTTGCCGTATAAATCCCACCTGTGAGAATCCTTCATACGAAGTATATGTGCAATCCTCGCTGCACCGCCCTACGCACCGAACCTGCCTCTGTACGAATCCTTACTAGGATCCCACGTGCAATCCTCGCTGCACCCTCCCACGCACCGGACCTGCCTCCGTACGAACCATTACAAGAACCATAATGGCACAATCCATGCCTAGTTGACAAGCCCTAGATGACTATATTACATCAAAAATACAGTCATATATGGATACTTGCAATGGCAATACACTATGGGCTTATTTCTGTTAAGATTTTCAATATTGGGATCTTCATATATTCAAACATGCGTTATATCTAGGCCTATTTCAACTTGCCACTTTACTTGTTAGTAATGGCGTACATGTGAATGCCTTTGAATCATGGAAAATTGCTGAAAATCTATACGCTCTATGCTGTGAAGACTCCCCCGGGATATATACTGAATATGATTGTGAATTCTATGAGGAAAGCAACTATTTGCTAGATTCTAAGATCAATCCTATTGTAAAATATGTGAATCATGTTGAAGACCCTATGGCGCCTATCTCTACATTCGATCTAGAGGTGCCAGAGGATCCCGCTGTTGACCCCGTTGCTGATCCCGCTGTTGACCCCGTTGCTGATCCCGTTGTTGACCCCGTTGTTGACCCCGTTGTTGACCCTGTTGTTGACCCCGTTGTTGACCCTGTTGTTGACCCCATTGTTGACCCAGTTGTTCATCCTGTTGCTGACCCTGCTGTTTACCTTGTTACTGGACCCGTCAATATTGCCCCTAGCCCCGAAGCTTGCCAGGGTGATATCGCTGTACGAGTAATGGCGCTGAAGCCTATACGAGGTGCCGTACGAAGACCCCTTGCTAATACGGCGCCAACGCCTACACGAGGTGCCGTATTGAGACCCTTTATCAATACTGCGCTAAAGCCTTTACCACCACTGGAGCTACCACTGAAGTGCTGCATATTTCCTCATACATTGGAACATATGGATAGAAGGCCTTGCTAAGAGGCCTTATATGTGTATATATATAATGCCCTTATTTATTTTACTTATTCTATGCTTCTTTCTACACGTTCTTACTCACTCTTTTTACACATTTTTATATGTCCTTTCTCCACATTTCTACGCGTCAACATTACTATGGAAGACTGCTAGGGGATATCTACGCTAAATCTCTACACTGATCTGCTACAACTGTATGTTTAAATTTGCTTAATTTTATATGTATGTTTCTATATATTGTTGTTGTTGTTGTTGATATAAGCTTATTTTATATAAGCTTAATCCCATGTTTATTGTTGCCTGATGAGCTTATTCCATATAAGCTTATTTCTATATAATGTTGACCTCACTACCCAGCCTCTCTTAATTATGATTGGCTATTCTTTTCTTCTTTTCACGTACATACATACGTGCCCTGTTTTCCCTATACGTGCGCGGAGGCCTTGATTCTTGCTTGATGCCTTGATTCTTGTTTATTTGTACAAGATACCTCAATCCTTGGTTATACGCATTCGCAGGCCCGATTTCAACCCTATTCTTTGAAACCCTGGCACCAGTTCATTTCATTAGTTTTTCGTACCCCGGCCAACCCAGATTGTTACCTGCTTTGTATGGCTATTTCTATATATTCTAATTTATCTTATCTTCTTTTAGAGAGTTGCTAGTGTTGGTATATCAATACTGTATCCTGGTGTTGCTATATTGATACTACATGCCCTGCATCAGCTCCGGCATGTACGCAACCCCTAGCTATGCAAAGGGATTGTAAATAACGTCAATCCTCTGGATTGATGTCTGCTCGATTAGCTTATATAGAGATCTTACCCCAGCAACCCCTTTCATAGCTAGCAAGTCATTATTTAGGAATATCAAGTATATGTTCCTGGCTTCGTTTTGTAGGGCTGTCGGACTGCCCTTCTCCCAATCCAGTTGAGCCGATCCTGGACCGGAGTAAACCGACACTTATACTACTAGATAGTAAGAAATAAAATAATTAATAACATAATCAAAATACTACTAGGTAGTAAGAGCCTAATAAGGCAATTAATAAAGCAATTATAAGGGCTTTATCTATATAAAGTTAGCTTATAATACTTCTCCTTAATTCTTTAAGCTAATCTAGGACTAAGATAGACTAATACCTTTAGAATAATACCTTTAGCCTAAAAAGATTTACTAAGTATTACTATTATTATATCTCTATAAAGATTATAGATATATATATATTTCTATACTAGCTAGCTAGAATACTAAGCTTCTAACTCTAGCTTCCCTTACCTGCTTTCTCTTAACATTTTTATAAGTAATTAATTATAAACTAAGTCTGGATTAGACCTCTGCAAGTCCCATGGGACTAAGAAAAATCTAGTCCCAGTCCCATGGGACTACTGTCCATGGGACTGGGCGGGGGTCCTTCTGCCCGTCCATGGGAGTCCCATGGGACTCCCATAGGACTCCCAAGGCTACTAACTTTCTGCCTGAATTTGCATAAATCTATAGAGCATTACCTATTTTAGACGCATAAAATGCTAACTAACTCCCACCACTAATTATTATTTACACACGTATTATATTCATAAAATTTCTAATGCATTGTATCTATTCTAACTATCCTATCTAATTTAAGCACTTAAGAAACTAGTCGCAAAGAGCAGTTGAATAAGACTATTATATAAAAGAAAGGAGAAATACAACCTATAGAAAATATCTACAAAGCTAGTTATCTATAAAAATATATAATATTCCTTTATAATAAGACAAGATAGCAAAAAAAGTGACTCTATAGAAGATATCCACAAGGTCGCTTGCCCTAGGAAGGGAGTACTATACCTAATTATCAAGATTTTTACCAGGCTCATTCAGAATACTATATTCCTAAGAAATTATAATATTCTTTAACCAGGCCTTTATCTTATTATTAGGAAGCTTGTAGATATTAGATGCTATTTTATAATTCTCTAAAAATTGTTCAAGTTTATATATATATAAAAACATTTTAATAGTATCTAGTATAATATCTTTAAGATATATATATACCTTTAAATCTAATTAGGCATATAATATAATAGTGAGAAAGGATTTAGGAGTGACATAGTTATCCTAGTAGAGGTATAGTAACTATAGGTTATCTACCTTAGAAATAGTAGTATCCTTATTCAGTAGATATAGAGCTATTATTATACTATTACCACTCTTAGGATCTAATTAAAACTTCTAATTAATATTATTTAGTAATAAGGCTAGGGCTAGCATCACTTTTATAATATTATTTAAAATCATATATTGGTTAAAGGACTTCTTAAAATAGTATTTATAGACCTTAATAATACACAGCTACCTAATTTAATAAACCTAACTAACCACTTATACTATAATAGACATTCCTATAGATATGCACAGTAAATAGATATTTTAATACTAGTATTATAAATTAACCTCTGTACTATTTATATAGTATAAATATATTATAACTATTAGGTTATCCTTCTTATTAAAGTTATTAACTAACTACTAATATTAAGTATTAGTAAGTTCTATATAATAGATAGTATAGGAAATATTAGCTAAATTCAGCATCACAGCCACTAAGAATTACTAACTAGGGCTTAAGTATTAGATAATCAACTTCTCCTTAAGATAGAAGACCTCTAATCAGATTTACTTTATTATTTTATAAAGTTTTAGAATACCTTAAAGCAGGTAGTATAAGATATTAAAGCAGTTAATATCTTTAGTATTCTTAGGAATCTTATAGATACCTTCCTTAAGGTCCTCAGTGTCTACTCCCTTAATTTAAGTATCTTTAATTCTTATATAAAGTATATACTGGTTCATCTATAAGACTTTATAAGTAAATAACTTTCCTAGTAAAGTGTTTTTGTCAATCTATACTACTATAGAGGAAACTCTTTTAGCAATTAAGGTTTAGTAGGTATATTAAATACTAATCTAAAGATTTAGAAGAGTAAGTATATAATACTAATCTATATACTAGATATAATCTTTACCCTTAATATATTTAACTAAGTTAGCCAAGAGAGGTATAGAGAAAAGATTATATTACTATTACTTAGCTGCAAAAAAATGATATAGTATAATCCTACAAATAATAGATAGGATATTATTACTAATTTACTTTCTATCTACTAAAGGAATAATTAAATTAATAGTACACCTAATAATATATTTCTCCTAGACTAGTAGAAGGGCAATAGCTGCCTCTAGATTTTTTTTCTTCTACATCTACTTATTCAAGCTATGCTAGGTGAATAGAAGAGATTAGAATTATAGATTAGCATCTTCTATAAATAGATTATAGTCTTCTAGAGGGTCTAAGTCGTCCTATAACTAATTATTATTAAGGTTTAGGAGAAAATCTAATATCTCTTTAATATTATTAAGGTGGTTGAAAGACAGGGTGGTAGATATTAGTATATTAAATTTAGCTTATAGGGATTCTATAGTCTTGTACATCTGTGTGTCTATATTCTAAATCTAGTAAATTTTATTAAGAATAAGGATACCCACTTTGCCTTTCAAATAATAGTCCTAAGTGATATTAGGTTTAGGTATAATATGTTCTTAAGGATTAATATCTTATCTATAATATACTATCTAAGCCTTCTATAATTTCAGACTATTATATTAAATAATAATTTAGTAAGATATAATAATCATATTCCTAGCTAGATATAGGTTAGTAAAAACTTGATAGGTATAGATTAATTTTTTAATTAATAAAATATTATCCTTAACTGTCTTTTCTTGTCTATTACTATAATAAATCTAAATTTTAAATATAGTATAAGTTTCCTAAAGTTCTTTAGCCCACTAATCAATAATCTAAGGTGGGACTATAACAAATATAGGGTTTTTTACCTTATTATAAGCCTATTATTAATTAGCATAAAGATAAAATCTTAGGGATACTTTCCATAGGGTCCTCACCTTAAGTAGAAATATTATATAAGATTAAGTTTTCCTAAGACCTATATTATCTATAATTAATACTCCATTAAGTATCTTATTTTTTATAATATTATATATTACATTAGTAGCTATAAGCTGCTACTCTATTAGCACTTTACTAATTTATATTCTAGAGATATTTAATATATTAGTATCCTTCTTAATGCTAAAAATCTTTTTAGCTTTACTAACATCCTCTTATTATAACTTTAGATTATCAAGCACTTTATTAATTTAGGCTAGGTCATTTAGAAAGATTTTATTGGGCTAGATTAAGATAGCTATTATATTCACTAAGCAACTACTACCCTTATTAAAATTTAATACCTCTAACTCTATATTCCACATATTTTACTCTTAAAGAAAATATATAAGGCTATTATATATACCTATACCCTTATTAGTTACCTCCTTAAGTTACTTTATCAGAGTTATATTAATTTGCATCTCCTAAATAATATTATAGTAAGTTTTATAGGGAGTTTCTAGCTACATCTTAGTATTAGGATCTAAGGCTTCTCTCAATTCTAATAAGAATATTATTATCTATAGGCCTATAATTAGTATTAATATTAACTCCTAGTCAGGTAAATAAGGAATGTTTTTATTATCTCTAAGTCCTTATATTTTTACTTACTTAATAGCATCTTTAAGAAAATAATCTACCTAGAAAAGATCCTCTATATTAAATTTCTTAGAATAGTATTTTAATTCCTTCTAGATAAAAATTAATTATTTAAATTCCTCCTTCTACTTATAAGTAGTCCTAACTAAAAGTTAGTTAATTACTATAGTTTTACCATCTTTATCTAGCTTTATAAACTCTTTAACCTTATCTATAAGTGCTAACTTAATTATATTTTTATATCTAAGTTTTATCTTCTTAATTATAGTCTTCTTCTTAATTAGCATTATCTTAGCAAGCATAGTCTTAGCTAGAATCTTAAATTGGCGCTCTTTCTTATAGGCCTTATAATTCTATAGAGCAGGGTTAGCTTTAAAGGATTATATAATTACTAGAGACCCTAGAAAAGCTATTTATAGAATACTTTCACAGGGTCTCTATATAGCCATAGGTGACCCTTAGGAAAGATATTTATAGATGGCTTTTCTAGGGTCTTAGCATATATCTCATCAAATGTACTATCTATATGTGGGAAAGCCTTTACTAAGTCTTTCTTTTCTTTAGGTATAAGGGTAAGTAAACTCTAGAGTTAGGATCAGTAGGACTTTAAGCCATTATTTAAGGCCTAGTAAATAATTACAAAGTAAATAATATATTTTTGTTTATTTATAATAGTAGAATCTTCAAAAAGGCTATCACAGTTACTTTTATTAGACTTGAAGACTTAGTCTAAGATAGATACTAGCTAATTATAGTACTTCTATTTAGATCTATTAATATTAGTTTTATGTAAGATATAGTTCTTTTATACTTTTATTTTTAAGATAATAATTATAATAGTATTAAAATTATTATTATATATATAAGTTATAGTTTCCTCTTCTTAGGGTAAGATAAACCCTTTTAGTAGGTATAAAATATAATCCTTAAAAAGGTAGCTCTATAACTATACTTTTAGGACAGATATACTACCCACCTTTAGAGTAGTAGCTATAATTATTATCTAGGACTTGAGCTATCCAAGGAGATGATTATATAAGAGTATAAGTAATAAGCTATAAAGAGTAGTTAAATTTTTAAAACACTTAAATACTATATTAATCTTACTAATAATCATATTAACCTCCTTATTAGTTTTATTCTTCTTATTATTGTTGCTCTTAATATCTCTATTAAAATCACTCCTCTTATCTTCTACTAAGCTCGCCAAGTACTCTTCCATATAATAATTAATATCCTTGGTTATATTTCCTAAATCTTCTTTATTACTTATATTATTAATTTTAATATACTTTAGCTTAGGTAATAGCTCTTAGTTAAATAATTAATATTTAGGTAGAGATATTAATATTGCCTAATATAAAGCAGAGCTCTTAGCCTTACTATCTTTAGCCCCTTTTCCAAGGTTCCTCCCTATAGTAGGCCAACCCTATAATCTATTAGCTAAGACTTTATGATATTAGGTTGTATTTAGGACTAAGCGTATCTTAGCGTAATAGTTGACCTTTAGAAGAGCTATCTATGGTTAAGCTATAATATTAATCTACCTAATGCTATAATTGTAGACAGCTTCTATATAGCTTCAAAAGATCTTACCACTAATTTTATTACTAAATCACTTAAAATTATTAAAAAAAAAAATGTACCTTATCTTCGCACAGGTAGACCTTGTAAATACACTAAAATTTAATAGGATAATCTTATTATATAATAGAATGCAGAGAGGGAGCTAGTAGGTAGGTATTAATAGAGTAGAGAAAAGATAAAGTTATTTCTAAGTAAGTTATAGGGGGTTAAAAAGTACTAGCTAGATATTTAAGGAGGCAGTGAGCTAATAATAAGATTTAGAAGCTATTCTTAAGATTACTAGTTATAGAACTCCTAGGTTAGTAGATAATATTAGTTATACTAGTTCTTATAAAGTGTGACTGCCTTTATTAATATATATTTAACTATTTCTCCTGGTTATCTCATAGGTAGATATACTAACTTTAATTATTACTCTAATCATTATAGAATAAAGATTAATAAATACTAGGAATAGTAATTTCAGTTGTGTTAATAGGCTTTATCCTATTATTAAATTATACCCTTTAGCTTTATCTATCTTTCTAGCTCCTTATCCAGTATTAATTATATATCTTATAAAAACACTCAGTCACTCTTATAGCCAATACTAAACACTAATTTATTATCACTAAGATTTAAATTATTATTAAGCATCTCATCTTCTCTAGAATAGTCTATATTATGCCTATCTTTATATTATATTTATAAACTTTTAATAAAAAGTTATAGAATTTAGTAGTTTCTCTAGTAGAGGGCTTCTATCCTTAACTTTATTACCAGCCACCCACGTCTTGATCTAATCTCAAAACCTTTTTAATTTCTTAATTTTATATTTTAGATTCTCTTCGAGTCAGTCTTATTGTGTTATATTATTAGCTACTTTAATCTTCTTATAAATTCCTTTAAAAGTTGCTATGCCTTTAGTAACCTTCTTAAAGTTCTTTCAATCTCTTATTATATCTTTTATAAGGCTATATTTACTACATTCCCTTATAATAAGCTAGATACTAGTTACTAATACATAAAGGAAGATCTTAATAGACAGAAGATTAGGTCAGAGAGTTACTCTCTAGGTTAGAATAATTCATATAAAATTATAATAGTAACAGTATCTCTAAGTAATCAAATATATAATACTGCAAAGATAAGAGATTATATTAAAAAGAAGTCCAGAAAGATATATTATTAACTAGTTAGACTTGATTCTAGCTACAGCAAAGCTAATAAGATATATTATTTAATTTGTTAATGTCGGTATATCAATACCGTACCCCGGCGTTGCTATATCGATACCACATGCCCTGCATCAGCTCCGGCATGTACGCAACCCCTAGCTATGCAAAGGGATTGTAAACAACGTCAATCCTCTGGATTGACGTCTGCTCGATTAGCTTATATAGAGATCTTACCCTAGCAACCCTTTTCATAGCTAGCAAGTCATTATCTAGGAATATCAAGTATATGTTCCCGGCTTCGTTTTGTAGGGCTGTCGGACTGCCCTTCTCCCAATCCAGTTGAGCCGATCCTGGACCGGAGTAAACCGACAGTTAATAAGTATATATATACTAGCCAATCAGGACTATTCTACAGCTTAATCCACCTTTAATATCAGAATAAGTCATCTCCTAGTCTGTCTGTTATTAGGTTGGAGAGTCCTTATATAAAATATAATAAACATATCATTTCCTCTTATAGCTGGAATAATCTAAACTGTAATTAAGATGCCAATTACTAGCCCTATAAGAGCTATCTATAGATACTTCTTATAGGGCTTATAGCTTACTATAGACAGACATACTATTAATATATAATATCAGTTATATATATATATCTATAATAGACAAGATCTATAGAGAAAAATCATTAATATATTCTTATGAAACCCTACACAAATCAATATCAGAGAATTTATAATATAGTTTTAGAAAGCAGCCTGAATCTTATAGTATCACTTTAACACTCTTTACTTAAAGAGAGATTATAATATTGCTATTATTTATTTATAGAATTACTATTAAAATTAATAAAAATATAAATTTCTTCCCAAGATAGTATAGACCCTAAACTAATAACTCCTATAGGACTCCTATAGGAGTTATTAGTATCAGCTAATCAATAGATCATATTAGGCAAACTAATAGATTCTATAGGACTCCTATAGGACTTCCATAGGCCTTCCATGGGACTCCTATAGGACTCCCATAGGCCTTCTATAGGACTTCTATAGGACTCCCATAAGAGTTATTAATATTAGCTAATTAATAAGTCATATTAGACAAAAAAAATAGATCACTATAAGTTTTCCTTAATAGAGTACTCAAGCTTTAGATCTTAGATTTATAGCTAATAGATCCATATAGAATTCAGAATAAGGATCTATTATTCTTAAGATAAGCAATACCTAAGAGAAATATAAATTTAGACTAATAATATCTTAACCTTCTTTATTTTCAGAAGCTGGCCCATCCTCCTTCCTTAAAAGTAATATTATTAATAATCTAAGCTTATATTCTATTATAATAAGTAATATCTCTATTATATAATTTTAACCAATAATCTCTTTCTTATCTATAACTAGCGCAGGTCTTCTAATACCTAAATTATTATAATTAGTAGGACCTAATAGGAGAAAGCTGTAGATTCTTTAGTTAGAAATAGATAAAGATGACTTTATTACTTGGTAAATAGAGATATAATTCCTATTATCCTTTCTAGACAAAAAAATAAATTAGAAAGCTAAAAAATATTTATTAATCTAGAAAGACTTTAAACAAGTAGCCTATTATCAAACTAGAGTGCTTTATATTATATATAAATAATATAAAAAGACCCTGTCTTATCTATAAAAGACATCTAATAGCATAAATTCTATAAAGTGATATTTAGAAGGAATATAGTATATAAAAACAGCAGCTAATACTATATAGTAAAAGAATATTTAAGGAGTCTTTCCATTTGCGCCGGCGACGCCGAATCCTGCGTCCTGGTTTTTCCGGGCCACGCTAAACCGGGTGTGGACATCGCAGGCCGGATGCGGTTTAGCGGCCGTCGACCCGTCCCGATCGGGGATCGCGTCCCCGTCACGGTCGAGGGGGAAGTATATAAACTGCGAGTGCGTCGCTCCACGACCGCCGTCCGTCTCCTTTCGCATTTTCCTCGCTCGGACGATGGCGAGGTGACCAGCAGAAGCACAGGACCCGGCTGAAAAATGTGGACACCACTCTTTCTGCCCCCACATGCGCTGCCAGACTGAGACGTGTGATGGTACTGGTGACCAAGGATGGCTCGTCGATTCGCTGGACTGGTCAGTCTCTGACGAATCCAGTGTGATGGGCTCTGAGGCGATGAGGATGGCTGAGACACATTGCAACC
>JAKLNL010000138.1:0-10979 GCA_022814505.1 Talaromyces liani
TTCAAAACCTAGAGAAAGCGATCAAGGAGCATATCACCCTCACGAAGGAGCTGCAAACTGAAGCCTTAGAACGCAAGAAAGAACTTCAGAAAGAACCAGAGGATGAGGAAGATGGTGGTGCTCAACGAACTCTGGCAATGAAGGAAGTTGAAGAGCAGTCACGCCTTCTAGAGGTTAACCGAACCGCCTCCGAAGTTGTTGCATCAAAATTACGCGATACATTGTTAGGTCGACGCGGCGGTAACACATATAGCGCAACATTTTCAGGTAGCCACAATAGTGGCATGCAGATCGGCTATAGCTCGGGTCCGATCACCTGGAATTCTACTAGCAAAGATAATCAAAAGTAACGAAAACTGTCTCGTTACACTTTGTTACTAAGCAGAGTGATTTTCTCTTGGATTCTCCCTTGGATATCAGTGCTACGATGCGCTGTACCTTGATTAGTTAGATTTTTCGTATGAAGAAGATAATAACAAAGTATACTTTAGAAACCATATATGAGACTGCGTACTATTTCCAGCATACCTAGTTGATGAAACATGGTGACGGTCCGAAACGCATCCTGGTGCATCCTCTTCTCTCACAACGACTCGTGCGACCTCATATTCCGCGACCGTCACCACGAACGGAATACACTTTACACTATTGGAGGAGTTTTATAGTGGGCTGTATCGGTGGTGCTTCTTCATGCAACTCAATCATGAATGAATTAAAAGCTCTGGGGGCTGATAATTGTCCCATTAGCACGATGGAATCAGCTAGTACCCGTCCAGTATGAACCATGGTAGAGTAACCACCACCACTCTGCAGTCCTTCGTCTTAACCTTTCTGACCAATCCACTACACGCTGGCTAAGACACAACGAGGAACGCAGAGACTTTGAAACGAGGTTTCGCCTTTCATATCGCCCAACTTCCGATTGATCGCGGGGCTATCCACCAATATAGCGAGTTACTCATAAAAACGGTTTACCGAGCGTCCGTTGTATATAAGCCCTCCGGCCAGTTGCGTGTAAATATGTTTTGTGCTATGAACGATCTATATACACTGATGAGCTAGTGATGCTCTCACTTCTGACGATGCCGGTGAAGTAGAGCACCGTAGGAAATGAAGGTACATGTACATGATCGAAATGCAAATACATAGTACGCAACTGTATCATGCGAGTCGCAGCCATTGGGGGGATCCCGGCAATTTCCTCACTCTGTCAAACAAAAATGGGGCTATTCCGCTGTAGATTGACCCCCTATGGGCCGTCACGTACTCGTGAGAATCATACTTTCTGCGTTGGCTGACTTGGGTAGACTAAACGCTGAGGCGAAAAGAAAATTGAAAGTATGGGAGCCAATTGATTAGCAGTGAACCCTTATGCTGAAATGATTACTGAAAAGGGGAGTGGAAATGGCGGTGGAATGGATGCTGGAATGAATGGTGAAAAAGCGTCACAAACCCTGAACTAATCCTTAATGACTTCAGTAAGACCTGCAGCAAGCGGCCATGAGTGACTAGTCGATGGCGATCTTATTTGACTTAGTAAACAAACGTGTAGGAATCACAGCGTGGCTGTCGGGAACACGGGTGAATCGAGTCACTTTTCGCATCCGCTGAAAGAACCCATCGCTGCATGGTTCTAACCCTGGTTTTCATATCCTTAAGGCAAATGTTGATTGATATTTTCATCCATGTAGGGCATAAAGGATTTCCACATGACTAACAATGTGGAGTTGGAATTCTGAATGGAATTTCACCACACCTGCGACGTCGGTTGGAAACCCACAACGAATTCAGCACGTAGCGCTGGTGCTGTAATCTGTACCATACTTAAGGAGGGATTAGGCTGTCGCAGTTGAAGGGAAAGAGCTGCCACTCATACATAGTACTGCACAAGTATTGTAGTACATGGAAAGTCTTCTCGCCACGCCGCCTCGAGACGAGTTCGATAAATGAAACATCACCGTATACAGTGGCTTCGCTAAATATCACTAATCCATCGCTACCATCATAGAATGCTAAAAGGGTCAGATATGAGTACAGCCGACGAGCGTGCTCCACCGGAGCCGGAACATAGCTGGGCGGTAGCAGACAGCAACTGGACACTTCGGAACGACAACCAGCACAGCACACCAATATTAAGAGAAGTGCGACGTCATCCACGAGCCAACCGGGGCGATCGATGCCATTCCGATACTCAAGAGCTGCATGTGGTGGGTTGGGAACTTGGGATGGGCCACACGATCCCAAGAACCCAGTGAACTGGCCCCTCTACCGGAAGGTGCTGATCCTATCTTGCGTCTCCATGATTACGCTGCTGACGTACGTCATCACTGCTCTCCCTCCGATGCCTTGTACTTAGGGATGAAGTCACTGATGGTTGATGATAGTCAACTGGGTTCGTCTCTGTTCACACCTGGCGTAGCCGATGTGACGATCGAGTTTCAGTCAGACAACATCTACCTCGCTGCTTTCGTCGTGTCCATCTATATCCTTGGTTATTGCTTCGGGCCACTGGTGATTGCGCCTCTGTCGGAAATGTACGGCCGTGTTCCTCTCGACCATATGTGCAACCTCCTCTACACCATCTTCACGGTGGCGTGTGCCGTGGCACCCGGGATGGCTAGTTTGGCGACTTTTCGATTCCTTGCGGGCGTGGCCGGCAGCTGTCCGTTGACCCTGGGGGCTGGATCGATCGCCGATATGATCTCTCCGCAAAACCGAGGAGCTGCCATGGGGGCGTGGGCGATGGGATCGTTGTTAGGTCCCGTGACTGGCTCTGTTGGTAAGTTGAGGAGGAACGAGAAGACAAAGCCCGGGCGAATTTGCTGATCATTCGATGCTGGGGCCGGCTTCCTCGCCCAAGCGAGGGGATGGAGATGGACTTTTGGAGTGCTGGCCATTGCGGTTCTACTATTCCCCTCGAATCTGGATGTACGTGAAAGTCAACCGGCAGGGCGGTGCGGTGAGTGCGGTATCGCTCATCGTTCTGCGCGAGTCTTGCGCCTATGTCCTGCTATATCGAAAAGCCCACCGATTACGACGGGAAACAGGCCAGCAGAATCTGCGATCCGCCCTGGACACCGGGAGAACTCCGGGGGACTTGTTTATATTTTCCATTGTTTCAGCCCACCAAAATGCCCTTTTTGTCACCGATTGTGTTCCTGCTATCGGTGTACGTAGCTGTTATCTACGGCTACTTATACCTACTCTTCACTACCATACCTGGTGTCGTCAGGGATTATTACGGCTTCTCGCAGGGCTCCGTTGGTCTGGCCTATCTGGGCATTGGTTGTGGGTCTCTTATCGGACTGTGTTTCTTATTCACTGTGTCCGATCGTCTCTTCCGACATTTGACCAAACGGAGTGGTGGCATGTCCAAGCCAGAATATCGACTACCGCCGATGATCGCCGGTACGTGGGTGATTCCGCTGGCTCTATTCTGCTATGGTTGGACGGTGGAAATCATACGCACTGGATCTGGCCTATCATTGGGACATCTTTTCTTGGGCTCAGTATGCTCGTGGTCATCGTAAGCTCTGGCGACCGTCCCTTTCACTCATGTGGGACTAACCGTCCGTCCAAGTTGTGCACGTTAACCTACCTCGTAGATGCATACACGACATACGCGGCCTCGGCAGTTGCAGCCAACACCGTCTTCCGTTCTTTATTTGGAGCCATACTGTCGCTTGCTGGAAATAAGATGTATGCCAGCCTCGGTATCGGCTGGGACAACTCCGTTCGTGGATTTATCGCACTTGCCTTGGCTCCGCTGCCTTGGTTTTTTTTTTTTTTAATCTGTTTGGAGGAAGGATCCGCCGGAATAGCAGATATTTCCCCACTTCAACATAGCCAATGAACTACTGGGGCTTGCCTGTATATTCAGATCCGGGACAGCGATCATCCTTGATTTCGTCCCTGATTCGCTGACGAATGCTGTTTACTATCAGCGTCAGCTATTCCGATTTTCAGATTGGCATATCGCGCAGGCTGGGATCTATGATACGCAGGCGGGGAAAATGTCCGCCAAATTCGCGATATTTCCGCGTTTGCGTTTCCGAACCTCTCTTTCCCCAACCAAAGCCCATGGCTCCACGAACGCCTCTGAAGCCTGTACCAGGCAAGGAGACATAAAGAAAGGAACTGTTTCCATAGACGTGTTGGGTCCTGAATTTGAGAGTTTTCCCGACCACACATTCAGACAAATAAATATTGTCAATGGGACAGATGAAGACGGAAAGGTTTCAAAAACGGCGCCTACCGTTGACTCCATTGAAAACAAGGCAATTGGAGAAGAACATAGAAAAGAGCAACGAGGCAACCAGTCAGGTGCACGGGCACTTCCCACCTTCACTGCTACATCCGATTATTGTTTTCATAGCATAAAATCCGTGCGGGGTGAAATTGCAATTCTAGAAGAATACTGTAACAATCATGTCTACTTGATGAGTATGCTAGATATTCCGTGAACCCGCACGAAGAAGAGCGGCAACTGGCCTGGACAGAAGATCACTGCCACTGTCTTCTTGACCATACTTCCAACAAGGTTTTCATCAGCGCAATCGAGACCTCGCTCTTACATCTTGCACTCTACTAGGCGTTTGTCGATTGCAGGTCGCTACGATCACTACAAGTGTCCACGCGTCCCGGCTATAAGCAGCATCGTGCAACCCCTGTACGGTGCTAGCATTGGAGCATTCGCTAAGTGATCTGTGGTCGCATTTAGGTTAGAGCCATCCACTACACAGAAGTCTTCACATCAACTCGTGATCGAATCTTCTTTGTGCGACAGAGGTTCGATCTCTTCTTCTCTTGTCCCCACAAAATGGCCGACATCCGAAATTGACACGAATGTCTTGCTGGCTGAGGCTGGCCATTTTCTGCCATCTCGATAAGATTACGCACTCGACGTTAGGTAACGGCGGTCGGATCGGACGCCACAGGACACAAGCGTAGGACATGACCTCTTTACGTGGTTGAATTAATGTTTGGCGCTAGACTGCAACCAGAGCCACATGCAGATCAGCACATCACAAGACGCATGCATGCACCACATGGCGAACCCGTGCTTTTGTCCACGGATCACCAAAATGTGACTTAATCGGGTCATGGCTCCCGATAATTAACGGGATCTTTGGGTTTGCACGCTTGAGAATTTCTAAACCTGACAATACAGTTCCGAAGGCCCCATAAAGAACCTTAAGCATGCGTTTAAGCTTCTTGATTACACCATTAACTCTACAAGACTACAACCCGTTACCAACAAAAAAAAAAAGAAAAATTTAAAATAATCTATAGCGACTAATTCGGGCAATTCTGACACCAGCAGTATCGAACGTCATTGCGCGTTTTTGTTCTGCTCCAAGCACCGCCAGATCATGTCAGCGTCGCGTTGGGAGAGTCACCGTGCGGGCTTCATGTGACAGCGCCCTACACGATGAATCGTAACGAAGAAGCCTGTCGTGAATTTCTACGAATTCATAAATGGCCATGTGATTTTCAAGTACCATGAATGGTTGTACAGTTTCAGTATGATAATTCCCTAGTAGCTTTGAAATTGTATTCAGAATATGTAAGGACTCAGAGATTGTATCCAAATGTTAAGATGAACCACGCATGAAGGATGTATGGCAGAAGCCAATATTCAGACTCAACTTGCTCCTTGTTAGGATTAGACTTTTAATATGCAAATAGAAAAGGGAGAAAAGTAACCATACCCTAATCGGTCCAATTAACCCGGGTCGTCAGAGCTCTCATGCCAACGGTTACGCGGTTTGCGGGCTTGAGCTAGCTAACGTATTTTGACAGCATTCCTTCAAGCAGGATTGTCCTGCAGCCCACGTATGAATATTCTTGGCGGAGGCTTTGTGATAAGTACGGCCGTTAGGAAGTCGATGAAGGATTCGGCGTATAAATGATGATTAGATCCTATCAGGTCCTGCTTGTGGACGTGTTCATGCATCGCGAGATCGGCCCATTACGCTTTTCAACCACGACAGGTACATGTAAAATTTGCCAGAACGGTTTGCGGTCCATGTTTTTGAGTGAACGTTGTCACGAGGACCTTAATGATGTACACGCCCGCATGATAATTTCTCCCCTTATGGCTATTGATTGAGCGATCATATCTCATTGCTTTCAACCGCGTTTCGCCATTCTAAATGTCCGGTTCTTCGCCTCGTCCTCCTATTCCAGGTTTACGAGTCCCATGGGTAGATCTTTTGAAATTCATCCCATCCACTTCATTTGTACATTTTAGACTCCGTACCCTGCGGTGATGGCGGGTTTGCCTACAATAAATACAGCGACTTCTAGTGCATACTCTGGGCCCGAGCGGTGACGAATTTCCAAGATCTAGCGTCCAGGTGATTGTTTGTTGTTTGTCGTTCTTCAATGTCAATTAACTTGCCTCGTCCACATATCGTGTACAGATTAACGGGGACTGCATACAATTCTGGATCGTATATGTATAATGAAGTGAATATCGTGATAGTGCTTTTACACCTCGATTCGGGACAAGCTGTCGGCTTGTATCTCAAGAAGGGCATCTTCTTCTTGCTGAAGCTCACATGCTTGTAGTTCATTTATCTTTACGCATAAATCTCGTAAGGCGTGAGTTCCCATAACGACAGCCAGCGGCACAGAGCATGTGAATGCTCTCGACAGGCGACTGGCCAATTTCAGCTGTAGCAAGGAGTTGCCACCTATTGATGTGAAGTCTGACTCTGCTTTGGCATCTGTCGGCTCTATGCCTAAAATATCTGACCAAATCCTTGCCACCTGTCGCTCAGTCGGACTCATATTGGGTACCGCCTCGGTTGGATAGCCATGTTGCACGCTCTGGGCAATGGCACGATAGTCTATCTTCCCCGCACCGGTTATGGGGAATCGGTCAACTGGAACCACATACCGTGGCACAGCATGAGCAGGGAGGATACCCTCCATGCACCGTCGGCCGTCTCGAGGGGAGATACTACGTGGCTGAATCATCGCAATCAGATCATCCTGTACTGAGTCACAGCAACCCCAGTAATACCTGGTAGTGTCGCAATGCGCGCTTTGAGGTCATCCAGGTCCAGTCTATAGCCACGAAGCTTGATCTGCCGATCGTGATGCCCGAGGCATACCAGTTCCCCGTCTTGGGTCCAGTATCCGAGGTCCACAGTCGCGTACATTTTCTCTCCAAGTTCGGGACGAACCGAATCAATAAAGGAGCGCTCCGCTGTTAGCTGTGGTTGGTGTAGGTAGCCGTTAGATACCTGGACGCCGGCAAGATAGATCTGACCGATTACACATGGGGATGCGAGGCGATGATGCCGATCCAGGATGTAGATCCGGGTTGACGGGTTCGGCCGTCCGATGGTGACTGTGCTGTGTGGGACCGAGCGTTTGATTGTCGCGCCACAAGTCGCTTCGGTCGGGCCGTACATGTTGTATAGAACCCCGGTTGTTCTGGACGCCCATTGATCATTGACGGCCTGAGGGACTGGTTCGCACGACGAGGTACACCTGCATAGGAAAAGAGTTAGATTAGTTTCAGTCCATGTTCGGGATATCCCCGGTAGCACGTACGGCTTGTAGATTTTTGTAGTCGCTCGGATTGAGCGTGGCAGCTAGCGACGGGGTGAGAATGCACGTATCAACCTCGTGTAGGTGGGCAAACGGATCACCAGGATCCGGTAAAACCAATGTCGCGCTGTAGCTCAGTGCGGAGAAAATCTCATGAATACTGCCATCAAAAGAAACAGACATGATCTGGGCAATCTGCATCCCTCGCTGCGCAAGCAATCGGACCTCTCGATCTCGTTGGAACGCAACAAGACCTTGGTGTGTACATAGAACACCCTTCGGCCGGCCCCTGGAGCCTGATGTAAAACATAGATAGGCATTTGCTTCGGGGGGTGGGATATGGGGAACACCGTCTCGTTTACATCCGGTTGCTTGTTGGAGGAGGTCTTGGATGGCCCAGCAGTATTGGCTTCCCGTTGGTGTGTGCTTTGTATCGGCGACCGAGCACGTTAGGTAGAGTTTCGCTCCGGAAGCAAGAAATATGGACTCTCGTAGCTCTGTATTGAGTTTTGCGTTCAGGGGACAGTATATCGCGCCGGCTTTCAGAATTCCGTATATCGCAACGAGCCAGTCCAGAGACGGCGCTGCGTGCACGCAGATCACATCGCCTCGTTGAACACACGGGCCCAGATGGGAGGCTATACAGTCGCTCCAGCAACTCAGGTCTCGGTAAGTCATCGAGTCTTCTCCTACTCTTGCGGCGCATGAGGTTGGATTCTGAGCTGCGGCGCGTTCCATCCGAGTGACAAGGTCGTCATGCACTGATGTTGTGGTTGTTAGGTCAGAAAAGCAGTTTCCATAGCTCAGGAGTGCCTGTATATCATCCCGGGATAGAATCCTCTCCAGGCACGTGGCAACCGATTGGTGTTCGTCCAACAGCAACTCAACTGCGCGGGTGAAATAGGTACCGATCAAGTCGATCTGTCGTTGCTCAAACGTGCGTGCGAACTGGATGTGGATCGTCCAATGGGTTTCGACGGTCACGCTCAAAGGAATCTGACTACTCATTCTCAAAGACGGTGTGAAAGTCATACGGGCTGAACCCGATCAGTGGGGCGTATCGAATTGCAGGGCGAGAACGGAGGAGAGCCGACGAGAATAGCCATGCTCGGGCTGGCTCCAGTCATATGCGGACAGTTGTACCATATGTTGAAATACCGCTGAAGAAACGATGGCACATCTTGCTTCATATCAATGGAAATGGCAATGGGCAGGGTGTTCACCAGGCTTCCGACAGTTTCCAGGATTCCAGGCACAGGTAATGATCTTTGATTACCCTGATGAAGGACGGTCCTGCTTGCACAGGTACTCCAGCCATAACACAGGCGACCTTCCTGGACAGAACATCCATTGAGAATCCATCGACCAAAGCATGATGAACATGCCACAGTATCGCGGCCGTCATCTCATCTCCGCCGCCATCGATCGTTAATACGCGTATGTCGCAGCTGACGTCATGGAACCTAGGCGCGGCCATCAGTTCGGCGTTCAATGCATCCTGACTGGAGACGGCAACATCAGTCCAGGAAATACAACTGCCATCAGAGTCAACCAGGGAAACTATTCCGTCTTCAATTGTAAAAGCCTTTGTAAAGATCTCCTCGGACTCCAGCACGTTTTTCCAGGCTGCTCTCAGTGAAGGCAAGTCTACAGCACGGCACGACTGATGATATGCGAGGATGTTATTTCCCGGTTTGCCAATGCTGCCTCGACTGAGGGATAGCTGCATCTCCGGGATAGTATCACCGGCCGAGTTGAGTGTTGGTGTCCGGGAGCGACATGCGGGAGGGGATGGTGTGCTGATTCTCATAGAGGCGTTGTTGAGAACGTTTTGGTTGATGGCATCATGATCGTCATGACCATCATCGTCGGCGGGGGCCGCCACTGGAGTGTCGACAGCTCCGGCGACCAAATCTTGAATGGGATGGTTCTCAAGAAGCTCAGCTACCCTGAGAACAACTCCTAACTGCTTGCAAGCCGCCACCAGTTGCAAAGCCGTCAGAGAGTGACCGCCATGGGCTATGAAGGTGAGAGAAGGATCCAGGTCTGCTTGGGGAATTCCCAATTGTCGAGCGAACTCCGGTAGGATATCGACCTGCGTGATACTTTCATACGCTGACAGAGATTGCTGAGATTATTTGGGGAGTAAATTTGGGAATCTCACCTTGTCGGCTAACATACCTCTTATTTAACATCGTCCATATTTAGACGACATATTGGATAAACGGAGAGGGCGATGGAAATAATCGCGAGGGAGTCGTGGTTGGTACCGTACATGTGATGCGAGTTTTATTTTGCTCCGATTTCAACCATCGTCGTTCATCATTTCACCGTGTCTGCTGATTCTGACGGCTACTTACCAAAAGAGGATGCCACTCACTGGGACAAGAATTTACGGAAAAAGAAAGAACTCCGAAGACTTTGCTTCAGTTAGATACTATTTTGACACAACTCATCAGCCCAGAGCGCAACGATTGAAGCATGCCCTTTAGATAGTTATCATTTATTGATTACCGGTACATTTAAGACCTAACCGAAAATGTCGCACAGGCACTAGTCATCGCTTGAAAGAGTTTTGGGCTTCTCGGAATCTTTGTTCCAAGTCCACAGCATAATGAAACCTCAAATATCCTCCTTGATTCATTCATCGAGCACCATGGTCCCGATCGAGCAGGACTAATCCGCGTCACATTCGCCCATATCCTATTAAAAGATTCTTTCCTACTGTAACATTTTTCTTCACTTATCTTCATGAAATTCTAGTCGATATTGACTCTAATCTTGATTCGGCTTTACTTTACTTGTAAGACTTCACTTCATACAATGAAGTTGCAAGTTTGAGACCTCGGTACACTACTCCTACAACTCAAGCTGCCTTTACGTCCAGCTTAATGATGCAAATATGACGGCGCCAAACTAATCCACATCTTGTAAGTTTTGGCCGTCAGCACCAAGCGAGGGTGTTCTGGCAGCTGTGATGAGAGGGTGGTCTCTGAGAAATGACTTAGCGGCTGATTGTCTCTGGGTATAAGGTGGATTCATGTGCGGCCCATGGGCTAATTGACTGATTAGCACTGCTGCTGGAGATTCTGAAAATTCTCGCAGAGGCTGGAGATAGCCGTTACCAGTGAGCGGTGGTTGATTTGGCAATTCTTTACACTCATCCGCCCAGTCAGTGAAAGCACGAGAGGATGACTTCGAATCCGGATGACTAGACCATAATACTTTGCTGCGCAAGTAAAAGCAATTTTTAATTAGGTTCAAGGCATCTTGTGTTTTTCCCTGAGATTTCCAAGTATAAGCAAGGTTATTCATGCTGGTCAGAGTGTCGGGATGCTCATCGCCCAACACTGTCTTTCTTGTGTCCATGACTTGCACATACAGCTTTTCAGCTTCATTCCATCGACCCTGATTCC
>JAKLNL010000139.1:0-16704 GCA_022814505.1 Talaromyces liani
GTATATATCTTTATATCTTTATAGCCTTTCTACTAAAGCTTACTTCTAATTAGATCTATTTTACTAATTTAATTTATCTTAAGAAGAATCTTCTATTATAGTATCTTTCTTATAAAAAGCTTAGGAAGAAGATATCTTATAGTTTCTTACACTTAACCAACTCTTATTTTATTTTATTAAGTATTTAATATTTTAATAACTTATTTCTTAGGCTTACTCTACTCTATTATTACTAATAATTCCCTCTACTAATATAATCTACTACTAACTAAAGAGTCTTATTTAAGATTAGTAAGAATATATTCTTTAAACACTACCTATTAGCTTAAAGATCTTAATTATATTAGATTATTAGATATTTCTATTTTTATAGATATTTATAGTAATTACTAGCTACTTTATTAATACTAATTAAGTCTATTATAAGGTGCTACTTAGATTTAAGTCTCTTTATAGGCTATATACTAGTATAAATCTAAATAGTGTTATTCTTTAAACTCTTATAAAGTATAATCTTAAATTATAAGTCTTTGGATTAATAATAGATAATATATCTAATAATAAGACTATATTAGATTCTCTTTAATAAGCTTTACTAAATAGTATTATTATTACCTAGATTCTATATTTTATTTATATTATTTAGCTAAGTTTTAACTAGCTGCTTAATTATATTAAGGCTATTCTATTAAATAACTCTATAATAATAAAATAGATAGAAAAGTAGTTAGGATTAGCCTAAGTAAATATATAGTATTAAGGAAGAGAAATATTTTATACTTTAAATAAGGTCTAGTATCTTGTAATCTATATAAATACTAGTTCTTAATACTAGAAGATATTCTATAATCTTTAGATATTAAGTATAAAACTAGTATCTATTTAAGATATAAGAACTTAATAGAATTTAACTTTTCTAATACTTTATTAGGCAAAGTATCTATATAATATTTTTATATTATTTTATATAGAGTATAACTGTAAAGAGATATTATTTTAAGATAAAGAATAGTATTAAGTTAATTATCTTCTTTATATTACTGAGCTATTCTTTAATTATATAACTTAACTATTAAAGACTTAAGATATTATAGCTTATTATATATTTAAGATTTATAATAAACTCTTTAAGTATCTTAAGTAATTAATAAAGTAGTTATAATAAAAGTATACTTTATAGAAGTAATAAATACTTTATATATTAGAGGCTAGTTAGATAAAGCTTAATAAGTATTACTCTTAAACTAATTATATTCTAAGGTATATCTATATAATTAATATAATATTAGTACTAGTATATAAATTCAAATTCTTCCTTATAAAGGATTAGGATTAGAAATAGTAGGATGTAAGGGCTGGGTTGCTAGGTTAGGTGCGAGAAGCCAAGAAGAGATTCGAATCACAAATATAGGTGCGATTCGTAGGTGCGTTAACACCTAGAGGACTAGAAATCTAAGAACAGGATCCGGAGGCTATATAGGCTCGTGTGCGCGCTTCAGAGCGGATCAACAAGTAATCCAGATAAGTGAGCGAGTACGTACAAGCAAGCGTATGTACGTGCTCAGTAAGGCTTTATAAGCCACAGCCTTATAGCTGCCTCCCCCCTTCTAGAGCAACAGCTCAGCGCTCTAGCATCAATAAACAAAGGCCCAAAAATACAGTACGCCAAAGCCTCATTAAAAACTCCACACATAAACCTAGTAGGAGAAACTGTGTATGGAAAAGAGTGCTTCACATATAGAATAGGCATAGCAATGCTGATTTATGATCCAGGGCCTAGGGCCTGAATCATAGCAACAAATATAAATTTAAACATGTAAAGAAGTGGAAAAATAAGAGAAATCAAAGTGAAGAGCAAGAATTGATGGTTAATAAGGATTTATAATAAAGTAACGAATTGATGGTTATATGATATATAATAAAGTAGTTATCCTATAATAAATTGATAGTCAATAAACGTACAAATCCAAGTAGCAAATTGATGATCAATGAGGATATATAATAAAAGCAAAGAATTAATAGTCAACAAGGCTTACAATCGGTAGTTAAAATCAATGACCTAAAGATGTACAACCTGCAATAAATCAATGGCCAAGAGATATACAAAAGGCAAGAATCAATGGTCACCATGGTTTACAATGAAGCACTTAAAATCAATGACCTGAAGCAAAAGATGTACGACATGCAACAAATTAATAACCAATAGAATATATAAAAAGAAGAATCAATGGTCAGATAAAGTGAATAAAATCCATAGAATCAATGACCAGTTGCTAGCTGGTGTATGAATCATAGGAATATAACTATAGACTAAGGCACCACACCTAGAGCCTATTTATAGTGTGAGATAGCCTTACTACCTGTTATACTAGTACTACTAATATTAGTATAGTCTCTCTCACTGTCTACTCTAGGCGGACCCTTAATATATATTAAGCCCCTAAGGATATAAGATTATCAGCCTATAGCAGGCCTACTCACTAAGTTATAAAAGTTTATAAGAAAATATAACTTAGTAGCTTATAAAACAAGGCTTATCAGCTAGGACCTATAGTCTAGAAAGGAATGAATAGAGGGCTTGTAAGCCAGGGTTTGTAATCTAATAAAATGACTAAAGCCTGTGGCTAGTATATAGAAAGAAATTAATTATAGTTTTATTTTCTTTTTAGGAGGTATAAATTATATAAATATAATTATATTTTATATTTAGAGACTCTAAATTTATCTCTATTATTAGCATTATTTACTTTTAGCAGTAGTTAGTAGAGGCTTACTACCATTAGCCTTCATATTATATTGCTTCTTAAAGTAATAGTCCTCTATATAGCTAAGTCTTTGGTAAGGCAGATATATATACTAATATTAATTTAATAGCGAAGTCTTTAGAGCTATAGTAATAGATATATTTACTAGGGGTGCAATAGATAGGGCTCTATTACTAGGTATATTAGTGGATAGTAGAGGGTTATAATATGTATCTTACTATAGCTAAAGTAGACTTTTATTAGTATATAATCTAATGATTGCTTTAGCACGCCCTAAAAATACAATTATGCCTTTGTATGTTTCCAGCCTCTCTATAGAGTGTAGAGACTTATTATAGATCTCTAGTAATACTCATATAAGTAGGTGCATGTGCTATTACTCCTCTATATAATAGAATCTAAGCTATTCCTCTATAAGATGTAGAGACTGTGTGAATTTATATACAGATTAGCTTTCTAGCTGGTTGCTCTAGTGGTATATAATTAAAGCCTTAAGATATAGTATATCTAGATCTCTAAAAATTCAAAGTAGATACTGCTTAAATTTAGACTATATAAGATCTTCTACTTCTTTAGCATGTATCTAGTATTGTAGAAAAATAGTCTTATCTATATTATTAGAAGCTTTAGCAATATAATGCTTAGGGTACTTATTATAGAATTAATAATAATGCCTAAACTATAATTTAGTATAGCTAATAAAGGCTTTATACTCCTTGAGTAATTTCCTAGTATATAGTTTGAGCAATTTAAAATAGGATAATCTTAATTCCTTAGATTCAGTGCTATACTTTATTAATCTAGTAAAGGCTTTAGACCCTATTAGGATATAACTTTTTTATAGCAAGTAGACCTCCTCTAGTAATTATTCGCGTTCATTCTGCTCTTATAGGTTGGCTACTAATGTATGTAGCTGGTTGGCGCTTATATTGTTGGTATTTGGAGATTGAGTGTTGCTCCTAGTATGATCTTCTTTGGTATGGCTTGCTCCCATATAGTTGTTGGAATTAGAAGACTCATCTAGGTCCAATGCGTTGGACCCTGTAGTAGAGGCTTGCTAAGTTCTTCTTAGAGCTATTCTTCTTATAGCTAACCTGCCTGGTACGTAATGTGCGGTTGATTGCGGACGTACGTATGGTTTGGAGGCGTTAAACTGTAAGGGCTGGGTTGCTAGGTTAGGTGTGAGAAGCTAAGAAGAGATTCGAATCATAAATATAGGTGCGATTCGTAGGTGCGTTAATGCCTAGAGGACTAGAAATCTAAGAACAGGATCCGGAGGCTATATAGGCTCGTGTGCGCGCTTCGGAGCGGATTAACAAGTAATCCGGATAAGTGAGCGAGTACGTACGAGCGAGCGTATGTACGTGCTCAGTAAGGCCTTGTAAGCCACGGCCTTACATAGGATATCTATTATAAGTCCTTTTAATAGATTCTTATTTTATATTAAGAGTAGCTTTTAATAATCTACTAGTCTTTAGATAGGTCTCGCTCAGTTACTTAGTTAAGCTTAAAGCTTAATAAGATATTAGATAAGAGTTAAGTATAGCTAAATATAATAACTAATAAAATAACCTAATACCTTAATAGTGATTAGTTTATATAAAGCTTTTATAGAAATATACTAACTAGTTAATAGATACTATTTATATTACACCTCTTATATTCTAAAAAGAGTATTAAACTCACTTTCTAGTAATTACTGCTCTTATATAAGATATACTCTCTTTCTCTATAATAGGTATAGAAGTAGAATAGCTCTTTAATACTATATAGAATATCTATTATTATTATTAAGGAAGGATAAAGTTATAGATAATTAAAGAACTAATAATATTTCTTTATACCTTAAGATTTAATATAGAAGAGCGGGAGGCAAAGCTTCTAAAGAAATTCTTCTCCTATAAGGAAATAGAAGCTGTAAAGGAGGAGAACAATAAAAAGCTAGATAAGATTAAGATAGATCTAATTAGTAATACTAAGGAGCAGGATACTATATTAAATAATAAGATAAGATTAGATAAGGTAAGCAAGACTAATAAGAAGAGTAAAGCTTAGATACTACTACCTAGGAATAATACCTAGATATAGATCTTAGGATAGAAGTATAAGAGTTAAGATAATAGTATATTTAAATATTATTAACTAGTATTAGAATAGCAATATCAAGCCTTATAATAACTAATCTTTAATAAGGTAATTATTAAAATAATTACTTATACTACTAAACAGTAAGAAATAAAATAATTAATAAAATAATTATTAAAGTAATTAATAAGATAATTTTTAAAATAATTACTTATATTACTAGGTTAGGGTAATAGACTAATAGTTAAATCTCTATTATATATAGAAATATATTATTCTTTATCTCTTAATTCTTTTATATTCCTAAGTCTTTCTTGCTTTCTTAGATTTAGTTATAAAAAAAATACTAAATATTACAACTAAAATATATATAATTTATATAGTCTTAGGACCTTAGCATATATGTTATATTTATAACCCAAGTTGGGGATCTAGACCTAGACTAGGTCACCCAAGTGTAATCTAGACCTAAAGCTAGGTTAGAGTGTTTGACCCAAAACCCAACCCAGGCCGGGTTGGGTCTGGGTTGGGTTCGGGTTATATTGGGTCATGCGGAAGCCTAGTTTATAGTTCTTGAATTATACTGCTCTATGCTTAAATCATTTTAGACTGCTCCTTAATCATTTTTCCTTATTTAATAATGATTTCTTTTAATCCTTTAATCTCTTGATAGGTGTTTTCTAAGTATTAGCCTATCTTCTTAAGCATATCCCTATTTCCATCTTTGCCACTCTATTTCTTCTTAATAAAGCTAGTGGCTTTCTTTACCGCTATTAATTCTACTTAGGTTAATGATTTCTTAGACATTCTAATAGTGCTGATATTATTGCTATCTGAGGCCTCTTGGACCCTTATTAAGGGTGTTATCACACATTCTGAATGCATTATTATCAGCTTCTCCACCATCGTGTCCGCCATCACTAGCTCAGCTCCTAGAGCTGAATCAAGTGCTAGCTGTCGCATATCCTGCCTCCTGTTGCTATCGGAGACAGTTATTTCCTATTCCCTTCTTCCTCTTCCGGCTCCTATCAGTTTCTGATTGTCTTCGAACATATACTTCACATAGCCGTGCAGTATAGTGTTTCCGGAAATTGGTGTCACCGCTTTTTTGCCGCGGTGGCTATATAGGGGGTTGCCGCGTACGTGCTAGGGATAATAGTAATCCCGATCCGTTCGCTGTACGAATCAACAGCGTACTGCTTCGCTGTACGGTGATTCGTAGGATCGCTATTCAGACAGTAAAGGTTCGAATTGGACATCATGCGTCTCCCGAATCTGTGCTAAGATTGACATAGCCTCAGTTCTTTTCGCCGTTGATTTTAGCTGCGAACTAGAGCCAGTTGGATGCATCTCCATACCGGTATATATAGGTGCTAATTCCATGCCTTTTTGACGTCTTTATATGGCCTCAAAGTGAATATATTTGACTGGAAAAGGGGTTTCCATGCCTAAGAAATTCTGCCGGTTTTATGACTCTGGGCCTAACGCTATTCTAACCAATAGGAGGCTACAGATTCGGGGCCGAGAGGTCGCTATCGCTGATATGACCAATGGGAGGCTAGGGATTCATCCTAAAATGTACTAAGGGCCCTTAGCGTACACTAGCGCTACACTAGCCCCCAGACCAGGGGATAAAGGATTGTTGGGTGCTCTGCCTGTGCGTCCCTGCGTTGGCCAAGGAACTCTGATATGTGTCATTTTCAAATTCATTAATTCTGTCATCAGCGGTGGATCAAAATAGAGCGACCTGGATACAATCGAAGAAGTTTTCGAACAAAGTCGAGAATATGGTGTAACCACTTCTACATACCTATCTATCAGTTGGAAATTAAGAGAAGCACCCATGTTATTCATTGCAATATCGCAAAAAACGACCCATCAGACTCTTGAACCCCAAATGATGGCAATAAGACCTTCAGCTTTTCTTATACATTGTGCACTTCATGCAAGGAACATGTTTACAATGTGGACACTGCATCCTTTCACCAGGCACATTTGAACAAAGGCAGCCGCACTTCACTCAGGTCAGTAGATTGTGATCAATGTTGAAAATATACTTACACAAATGAATTGCATACCAGGTAAGGGAGTCTGTGAAAAGCATGGAGGTGGTGTTGGCATGGATCCTTATCCACGAAATCAGCTCATGATAATATGTAGAGAGAGGAAGTATTTGAATTGACCTGAGTTTGCTGTGCCCGGCTCTGTTACTAAGGATGGAGCATTTGGTTGCTAAGATTATTATTATAAAATATAGGATAGTTATAGATCAAGGTCACTATAAAGAGTTGATAGTTCATCCTAGTTATTATCATGATATTTTATACAGACAGCATGCCGAGAACTAGCGAGAAGAAAAATTTTAATTCCCAGTGGTTGTCATGATTTCAGAACACCTATCTCCCTTAACAATACTATCTAGCTTGTAAGTCTTCACACAGCGGCTATACTATCTGTAGTCAAAGATCTGCCAAAGTTCTTAGTAAAGCTTTCCTTAGTCCTAGCCATGACACGCAGAATTGACTGTAAGGGGAAGCTATTAGGCGAATGAAACCACCTCCAAAGACGAAACCCCATAAGACGGGAGAGGTGTGGACTTATTTGCGAAGCCTACTCTCCAGTTGTCGAAATCGAGAATTAAAAATCCAAGTTGAACCCACCATAACCCGAATGTGTAGTCTGCAGCAGTGGAGTTATCTCCTGTAATGATCGATACACAGTTTCCACTGAGATCTCGCTGATACGGCAGATACGAGCTAGGAACTCGGAACGTTCCGTTTCCTACTGCAAAAACGAAATCAGGTAGTGTGATGTTGCATGGATATCGATAAGTCTTGTCAAAAGCTGACCATGTAGCGTCGATACCTTGAAAATACCAATCGAGGAGATGTTGAGGCCAGCTCAACGACAAGTCCTCGGTGGCTACTGCGGCGCTCTATTGGGGATTAGGAGGGTTTATCTTATTACCAGCTGAGATGATGGTTAGATTGACAATCCATTGATGGGAAGTCTGTTCAGTCTAGCCAATATCCCCGCTGTACTCTGTGCTGTTAATAGAGCCCAATCTCAAAGTTCCGTTTTCAGAGAGCCGGTACCCATCGATTGTGCACACCCAGTCTTCCTCTGTCAGCGACCAGAAATCGCACAATAACAACTAGAAGCCTTACATGGGAGATGTCCTCTGATGGCGTCTAAGGCGGATCCAGGTCCGTGACATCTGTGCTGCATTATGTATGGCAGACCTATGCCAATTATTTTCCTTCTCTTAGACACACATGAATACAATACATTACGCGTTCCCACTCGATTCCACATTAGTCATATATTTCACATATTCTCTTGTTTTGCAGTTGTTGACCGCTAGCCGTAACTGCTCTAGTACGAATTCGGGTCTAATAATGCGGGTAGTTGCAAATTGAAGTGCTCTTCTCTTGCTTAAAGGTCGGAGCCAATGATGTGGAGACGAAATATGAATCATAGAGCATTAATTTTCTCTTTATCACCGAACATTAGCTAAAACAAATGCGGGGATTGACATGCAGCCGTCGTCTCCACAATTATCATTCAAACCATACCCAGAACTCTGTTGGTTGGCAGTAGGTTGCATCTCTTCTTTCGCAATCCTGAATAACTAACTCACAAAGCACGTTCCACTCGGCGGACCCGCCGTGAAAAAGCAGGCATAGCAACCATAATAATCAATACACTCCTGAACACTTTCGCAATATGGTGACCCGGGACAGACTTGCTGACGCCGAAAAAGTTTCCCTATTTGAGAGTTGTCGACGGAAATATAGACCATTGGGGCCTCGCGGTCGACCTCGATTTTGTGAGAGCATTGGGATGTCTGTCAAATCTTTGCAGATTGGAAATCGACGGCTATTTTTCCAAAGAGTGGACACAGTACCTGAAAGAAATGACCGGGTTGAAAGTGAGTACGACACATATCGAGAATTTTCTACAGCATCTTGGCGTAGGAATTGATGGTCGAGTCCTTGGATTTCAACGATGAACACATATACGTATAGGTTGCATTGATGAACATTTGGTACTACATACATGATTTGAAAAGATTTAAACAATCGTTCAGGCAATATTCGCTTATTCTGTTTTTCCAGGGCCCAATACAGTATGTTTGGCGTCCTGAAACCAGTGCTAGTCGATACGCTCCAACACTACCTCCTCAAACTGTTTGCCTAACCCTTCATTCTTCATTCCATGGCCGGGTATTTGGTCTATTTTACATGAACAAGCCGCTTCACAGAGTTGGGCTGCCTCATGGGTGCATATGCCTTCAGCCGGAAGACACTTAATATAGCCCGCGTCGTCACAGCCACAACCGCACGCCTCCTCACAGAAAGACGCCTGAACTGGCTCTTCGCAGAGAATCAGAGTAGGCTCAGGAGTAGTATCCGCAGAGCAAAAGCAAGTCTCAACACAGGTTTCCCCCATGAGTTCTGTACATGTATTCTTGTTTATTGAGCAAGAGATGTTGTTCTGGTCTAGAGGACAGGAACAGGCACAGGCCTGGGTACAGAAGGAGACCGATGTTGGAGGATTGCATTTTACGATAATTGATGCGTTCGAGGCAATGACGGTACTGAAGAGAAGGACTAATATGAGTTGACTGTTCATGCTTTTTGCGAAAAGCGGAGACTTTATGCTGTATATGCAAGTATAGATAGGAGGCTGAAGTTGGCAGAAGTTCGATAAAAGTCAGTGTTAGCTCTATGTAAGGTATTTGAACAAAGTTATGAGTGATAGATCAATTATAGTACTCGCAAGTAATAGAATAGAGGTAAAGCATGAAGACAATTCAGCCTAAATTGCCTACCTACGTAGATAATTGAAGTGGTCGTGGTACTTTGATTTATCCAGAGGGGTAGTGCTGCAATGTCATTATAACCTTGCATGTGGAAAGATTGTGGTTTTAAATTATTAGGATCAGAGTTGTTTGTGCTATGCTATCGCTTCTATCCAATTAAGTATTTGATCATCATAGATCATCCAGTCGCCATCATACTATGTACTCAAATAGGTGTACGACCTACTATTGGATAACCGAGATACCTAAGGAAGTATTTGTTCAATCTACGAGGTGATTGGGAACAGCAGTGAGCTAGAGGTGTAACAAAGGGCATTTAATTAGGCACTCAGATTTCAGCCTAGGTTTACTCCTCCGAACAACTCACAAACATGAATCATGTCAAATATGCATGTACACTGGTGCTGGATGCCAACGGCCAATAGCGATGTACATATTTGATGTACTCTGTAGAGTGCATTGCATAGTGGGACACGGTTGCCATCCGCAGCCAATTAGGAAGGTTAAGAAATTTTTGGCACTAGCAAAGTGCAAACCGGGAACCCTACCTGTCAGCCAATAGGAATATATTGTGCCAATTTTCACCTAATATAGAATAGGAGCGGCAAAGTTTCTTTATAAGGGTCCACGCTAAGCCTGGAGGCTTACTACTAACTACGTAGTATAGTATACGGTCGATTTTTCAGTATTTTACCCGAGTTCTTGAGTACAATGGAATTTGAATAGTCAAAGCATCGTTTAAAGGTGAATTTATATATAGATAGTATAGTACATCTTTGAGCCTATAGTAATGCTATATTCAAGAGCAAAGCTTTAATAACTTTGCAACAAGCCAGCAAACTAGAGACTAATTAGGCCTAGCGTAGGACATCAACTAACCGGGTTGGGCAAGGAGTGGTCAAAGTTTGCCACACCACTTATTTCTGAACCCCTGCCCCCTATTGATATAAAGATATTTTTGACATGGATTTGAGAGGGTTGAACCCTTGAGAAAAATCGGCCTATCATGCATAGCAAGAGTCTTTAGCGCTCAAATTAGAGATTAATAAGTTGCGTCCCTGGTTTTGAATAGGCTTCCGCATGACCCAATATAACCTGAACCCAACCCAGACCCAACCTGGCCTGGGTTAGGTTTTAGGTCAAACACTCTGACCTAGCTTTAGGTCTGGGTTATACTTAGGTAACCTAGTCTAGGTCTAGGTCCCTAACTTAGGTTATAAACATAATATATATACTAAGGTCCTAAGACTATATAAATTATATATATTTTAGCTGTAATATTTAGTATTTCTTTTATAACTAAATCTAGGAAAGTAAAAAAGACTTAGGAATATAAAAGAGTTAGGAGATAAAGAATAATATATTTCTATATATAATAGAGATCTAACTATTAATCTATCACTCTAGCCTAGTAGTATAAGTAATCACTTTAAAGATTACCTTATTAATTACTTTAATAATTACTGTCGGATTATCGATGCCACGATACGACGCTCCTGCACCCCATGCACAGAAGCAACGCGTACGCACGGAACGGGGTTACTATTATCCCTAGCGCGTACGCAGCAACGTTATATATAGCTATCTAGCCATCCCTGAGCCCCTACGGTTTTGGGGATCAGTCTTTTATAATCGAATATTTATACTTATAAGTAGACTTACCTTGTAGAGCAGTTAGACTGCCCTTACTCCCTAATCTATACTTTTATAATATAGATTATAGCTAAATTAATACTGATTAGTAAGGCCTATAGATTAAAGTCCTATTTACTTCCCTATTATCCCTAGATTAAGCTGTTCACTTAGCTTTAATTTATACCCTATCTCTATTACTCTAAATTATACACTGGAATACTAACAATATATCTCTAAGAGCCTTAGCTATAGCTCAGCCCTAGAAGAACTATTCTAAAGCCTTTAAACTGACTAATACTAACAATAATATTAAGAATATTACTATCCTTAATTAATATATTCAAAGCTATATTAAGAACTATAAACAATAGTACAATTTCAAACTCTAGGATATATTTAAGGATGACTTTATAGGATAGACTAAAGTTATCTTTAATACTATATTAAGAAACCCCCTTTATAAGATATGTAATATATTATAAATAAATAGTATATTTATAGTATTCAGACAATCTCTAGTAAAGGCTCTTACTACTATACTTGCTAAAGTTAAATAATATAAATAGACTAAGAGTAAAGTTATATATTATATATAATACTAAAGGATATTTAAGTTACTAAATATTAACCTTATATATAAAGCTACAGTCTATAAACTCTAAAGTATAAATCCTAAAGTAGTATAATAAGGTATTCATTTTAAATAACTAGAAATGCCTTTACTATCTATAGCTATACCACTAGAATTAATAATAAGATAAAGATTATAGTTTCTATAGTATCAAGAGGTAATACTAAGACTATCTTTTATATAGTAATTTTATAACTAAATAACCCCTAGTATAATAATAACATATAAGCTAACTGTACCCCTAATAACCCTAAGATAATAGGATATTAAGATATTATATATAGGATAAAATAGACTAGCACCTCTTAATAGCATGAATATTGATTATCTATGAAAAGCCTATAATAAAGAAATTAAATATAGAGGAAGCAAGGATATATTTAATATATATTACTATATCTTTATAGAGATCTACTAAAGCATTAGTATCTATACTACCAAAGCAATAAGTTAAGTTTTCTAGGTTATACTAAAAGGTAATATACTATAATTCTACTTCAATAATATAGAGAAATAGGCTAAGTAATGAATTAACCCTATAATAGCTGTTAGAAGCAACTATAAGAATAAGAAGTATCTATAATATATATAAAAGTAATAAGATATAATAACACTACTATATATTATAAGCAAGAACCTAGAGAAACTAATTTCTAAATATCTCAAGCTCATGCTATAAGAACTACACTAGCTCTACAACAAGCTTCACCCATAGATTCGAAATAACATTATATATTATGCAAAGTTGATATTAACTACTTATCTAATTCCTACATACTATATCACTATAGAAAAGCCTTTACTAACTATTACTAGTCTTATAAAAGACCTATAGTCAAGTATTAGCTAGTATAAAGACATAAAGTAAGCTACAGCATAACACCCTACTAAGGTATATTATATAGACTAGTACTATCACTATTAACAGTCATACTCACTATATTAAGGCTGCTTACCATACTATACCCAGTAATAATACAACAACTATAGTTACTATAGCCCCTTATAGAAGCCTATAGCTAAGATATATAAGGTCTGTAAGAAAATTAGATACTAGTTAATAAATTATACTATAGAGAAATAAGAAAAAGCTTTTTAACTATACCTTAACTATATAAAAGCATACTTCACCAACAGCGAAGGACAACTACCAATAGCTATAAATTAGGAGGACAAAACTAATAAAGAATTTAAATTATTCCTTACAGGAGCGGATACACCTAGTAGTTATAAAATGTAGGACGATGATAATAAGGGATTGATATAAGCTACTAGCTAGTTTACTATAACAAACCTAGAGCATAAAAAGTTTTCTCACTTAATTACTAATAACCTTGCCAATTGGTCTGCTATGCACTATCTTAAGTCAATATTTAATATATAGATAGGTATTATACTAAGCCCTAAAATACCTATAGATATGATACTAGACACTATACTAGACTAAATACTGGACTAATTACCTAGTAAAATAACTACTGATATGCTAACTATAATACTAGCTAATAACTAGGCCAAATACCTTATTATACTAGAATATGCATTCCTAACTGTTGGTTTAGCTATAATCCGTATCACGAAAGCATAGATTAGGGAGCAAGGGCGGTCCAACTGCCCTACAAGGTGAGTCCGCTTATAAGCACAAATATTCGATTATAAAAGACTGATCCCCAAAACCGTAGGGGCTTGGGGATAGCTAGATAGCTATATATAACGTTGCTACGTACGTGCTAAGGATAATAGTAATCCTGTTCTGTGCGTACGCATTGCTTCTATGCATAGGGTGCAGGAGTGTTATATTATGGCATTAATAATCTAACACTAGCAACTCTCTAGAAGAAAGAAAAACGCATAGTGAATGACATACAATCTAGTATAGTAAACAGGTATATAGAGAATAAATAAAAGTATTAGGATATAAGAAAATAGGAAAAGAATAGTATAAATCAAGGCATCTAGCCATATAGCTACTGCTCTAGAGATTCTAATAGTATAGTAAATCTTACAGCCTTAGATTTAGGACTATATATTGTAGTTAATCTCTCCACCTAACTATTGATATTGATATATAGTTTATTTGTATTAATAAGCTCTTATAAAGTATGGTATGGTTTATTCTTTATTATAGTATTAGTAGGATTGCTGTTGCTATTAATCTATTTAACCTCTATAATCTCTTATCATTTATATAATTAGCATAGATATATAAAATTAATTATAAGATGCTTTTCTTATGTAGTACTAAGCTTAATAAAGTAGTTGTATAGGCTTTTCAAATTAGTGCAGATAATAAGAGGTAGTAGGTTAGTAAGATGGAGTAGCTATATAAGGGTTGACTTAATTACAGCTATAGTATTAAATCTATTAACTAGTGCGTATATTTTAGAGCTAAGTATACTTTATATTATTTTCTTATACTTTATAAATAACTAATAGAGGATATTTATATTATCTGCTTCATCTGCTAGTATAATAATATAGCTAAGTTATAAGGATAGATCCTTATTATTAATAAATAATATATTAATAAAAGTAATAAGATGAAGTGTTCATATATCTAATTTAATAAATTATAGTCCTTGTTTAGGGTTATTAAGTTGCTATTGTAAATACTTATTAAGAGCTTTAATATTATCCTCCTAGGGGTCTATTATCTATGCTGTAAAGGAAAGATTGAAAGAAGCTTTAGGTTATAATATTAAAGTAATATATATACTAAGAGCTTATTAGGTAATATATTATTCTTTTAGTATAGCATCTTTTCATACTTTACCATATGAATTCATAGTATCTGCTGGTTAATCTTGTATAAGCTAGATATAATTATAGGTATATTTCTAGATAAGGATAATACTCTAGGTAGTCTCTATAATAACTACACTATTGAATTTAAGTAGGTTATTAGTTGTTAATATTTCTTAGGGCTTATAGAGGATATTAGTATATCAAATCTTGTTCTTTTTCCGTGCTATAAAGGTATTATTAGTAATAATAAGGGTATTATTAGTTTGTATACCTATAATACTGAATCTTTCCTTTGAATTAGAGTAGTAAAGTAGGCATAGATTATAGGTTGATGTCTCTATATTAAGCTTTTCTATGTGGTAGTTGTAATATATATAAAACTAGTAGTTGCCTGCTTTAGGGATTCTATAGAGAGGGCGCATAACTTTAAGAAATATAGCTCTAGGAAAGTATTCTGCGAGGTCTAGTGTGATTTGTATATAAAAGTCATGGTTAAGCTTTGTTATTAACTAGATATAGGCCTATGTAATATCCTGAATATAGTATTATATATTATTTATAATTATACTAAGGCAGAGAATGATTTATTGGCTGGCTTGTTATATTATTAGTAATTATATTAGTATATATTCTTTGTCTCTATTATTATAGGCCTGTATAATAAGGTATGATTTCTTAAAGGCTTTGTCAGTGCTAGGGTTCTTTATCTTATTAATGAATCTTGCTATGAAGATTCTCATATCTAAGAGAATATCCTTTTCTTGAGCATATTTAAATACTTCTTATTCTAATAATCTATTGACTTCTTTTTACTATGAGTCTTTAAATTGGGCTAGTACAGCAGCTGTGAATTAGTAATGTGATTTATTCTCCTACTCTTATATAAATTGGCTAAGAAAAGTATAATATGCTTAGTCTTCTTTATATTATATAGATATATAGTGCTCTTACTAGAGATATTAACTTATAGTTGTCTTAGGATAGAGCACATACTATAGAATAATAACTAAGGGTAGAGGTAGAATTATAATTTAAGAATTAATCTTAGAAGAGGCTTCTAGAGCCTCTTAGATGCTTTCTTTAGGGTTAGGCTAGGTAACTTCTTCTTTACTAGTAGTAGGATTATCTAGTTATACTTTAGATTTAATATAGTATAGTTTAATAGCGGTTGACTAGAATATAGTTAATCTACTTAGAAGTTTAATAGTATATATCTTATTATTAATTGCTAATAATTTATATAGTCTAGTCTATTTTTCTATATATCTAGTATTTCCTTCTCTCCATATAAGTATATCTAAGTTAAGGGAAAGATAGTATATAGTAGTTAATAAGGGTTTATTTTATATATTAATAGTGTTAGTAATTTGGTGTTGAGTATGTATCTTATATATCTTATTTATAGCTTTCTTAACTATAGTGGTATGTTGAGTAATTGTAGGTGTAGGGGGATTATATTTAGTTATTTATAGGTAGATGCTAAAGATGAGAAGGGTTAGGATAAGACTATCTAGGCCTGTAGTATTATTAATAGCTTTTATAGCTATTTATAGTGCTGCTTTAGTAGAGATATCTAGTAGTTCTTCTTTTATAATTTTATATAAGTAGTAAAATACAGTATGGTATTATTTAATAATACTAATTAACTAATATGCTTTGATAGGTATGGTAGTAATAATTATATCTATTAATAAAGCATCTTATAAGAATTTTTTATTAGTAAAGTTCTTGCTAGTGTTAGTAATGATAAAATTAGAGAGGCTAAGATATATATTAATTTATATGATTTATAGTATAGTCTATATTGCTTTTACTGATATATTTTTAAGCTAGTATACAGTGTTAAAGCGTGTTATTTTATTAATAATATAGAGCATTAGTTTACTGTTGATATATATAATATTAATAATAATTAAATAATTAAAGTTAGTATTGTCTTATACTTCATATAACGTTCTGACGGTTAGAGAGCTGCCTAAATGGGCTACATTTCACGCTGCTTTGAGCGGCTCACTAAC